>JAYMTG010000460.1:0-12226 GCA_036897565.1 Pelargonium exstipulatum
GCGCAGCGCGAAGCGCGGGCTTTTAACAACACTGGTTACTCTTTTTGGATGATGCTTTTCCTTAACATGCTTTGTGGACATAAATTTTAAACCGTTTAGTATCAATAGGGACTAGTATGATGATATATTACTTGATAGTAACCAGACCTAAATGAAACTGCGGTGATTTTCGTGGGTGTGTACTCAATAAGTTTTAATATCATCCCCTCAAAGGAAGGGGAGGAGTAGGGATAAGACCTCTTCTTTTGTGAGACACTTGTAGGTAACTGGAAGAATGGTTTCAAATTATTTTTTTCTATTGGCAGGTTTGATTGTATGAGAACTATCAGAAATTGGTCTCCTAAACTATCATTTGCAATGATATATTTTTTCCTCATATGTATAATATATCCATAGCTATAGAACTGTACTGTGACTTTCATGTCGGCATTTCCTTCATATATAATGTAATTCCTTAAATTGTTTCATATTCTTTGCCAGTCTTTCAGCAGTTGCAAAGAAAAGGCCTGCATTTTATGGACGCATTCTGCCCGTTTTACTTGGTTTGGATCCCTCTAGCTCTGTTAATAAAGGGCTACATATTTCTGGGGCACACCATGCTTTACGGAAAGCCTTCCATTCTTGCTTGGAATGTACTCATCCCAGTGCTGCTCCGGTATTTATTTTTACCATTTTTCATGTTTTAAGTGTGGAGCTGGAGGTCTCCTTTATTTTTCTTCGCGTATCTAGTTATCTGGTATTTATTATGGGCATAGTTAGAGATGAATGATATTTAATTTGTCAGAAATGATAGTCATTGTTTCCAAGAATTGTTTCATAAAAATACTTTTTTCATATATTGGTTTTTATAATACGCTTTCTAGTTGATTTTGGAGCATTATCTACTTGCTTCTGGTAATGCATGGTGATAAAGATGAATTTCTATGTATAGTGTTGGGTTGTGCACTAGTATCTTGACTATCACATCTTCCCCTCTTTCCTGTTGAGACTGGAGTTATTACTTGCCTAGAACTGACCCAGTAGTGGCTGTCTTCCTGGAGTTAGGTGAATTAGTTGTTGTGGTGTGAAGTCCATAGACTGTTTTTTCATCCCTATGCAAGTAACAAGGGTCCATTATGTTCTACATCCTCTATTTTCTGTGAATAGTTTGTATCCTTTTGTGCACTCTTGCCTCTGGTTAGTCAGAAAACTGTAGAAACGAGAGGGATATCTCGTACTTCTATAATTACCTTACCTTAATGCTTTACCCTCTTTTCTACTTTTCTTATTATCTTTATCTAAAGGAGCTAGAGATATGTATCCACTAAATTGCTTATAATTATTTCTCATTGAACTACTTTCGTAGCAGTTCAGTTTCAAATTTCAATGTTATACTATTACTTTAGCTTCCCCTAAAATAAAGTCCAAGATCTATATCTATAGAAAACCAAAAAGTTACAAAGGCTTTGGTTTGTACAGTGGCGGGGTCGTTTAGTTGGTGCCCTGAGAGAAATGAAAGCAGGAGGGTTTGCAGAGCAAGTGGGTCATCAATTTTGCAATATTAGTGGAAGTACAGATGAACTCAAGAACGGTTCCCCGATTACTATGGTACTCTATGTTTGTATCCTTTTTTAAATTGATTTACTTGTTACATATATGTATCAACGCACTTGCACAAGAAAACATGCATAAGTAATTGTAATATTTAAATGTGGCTCTGAAGCTTCTAGGCAATGGTTCAACCATTTTTACAGGACGAAAAACAATTTCCACATGAAGTAAAACCCTCTATTAAAGCATGTGATGCAACACTTGGTAACTCAGGGAGAAAGAGATCTGGAACTGAGGATAGTCATGATATGGCTGTAAGTGACAATATGTCCGGAAAACGTGTTAGAACAACGCCTAGTGTCTCAGAGGAATCAACCAAAGAGTTGAGTAGGGATTCCATATCTCAGGATGACACACCTACTGGTACACCATCTACAAGCAGGGTAGTTGTTGATAATGGACCCGTCCAGCAACTTGTTGCTATGTTTGGAGCCTTGGTTGCTCAAGGTGAAAAAGCTATTGGGTCTATAGAGATTCTTATTTCAAGTATATCTGCAGACTTGCTGGCTGAGGTGGTAATGGCCAATATGCGTAACCTTCCTCCCAGTTGTCCGAAGGCTGAAGAGGAGGATGAGTTATTGGTGAACATGAGTGTTGTTGCAGGTGATACTCAAGTCAAATATCCACCATCATTTTTAGCCAATGTTCTTGCACTTTCTAGTTCATTCTCTCAGATAGCGCCGTTGATAGATACTCATCAGTTAGCATCCAATGACACAGTGGTATGAAAAATTCTTCTTCCTGTTCAATTCTCTACCTTTTTTTTCTTCCAGTTATGATGGATTGCAGGCATCTATCAGTTCTTGTTCGAGTTTGATTTAATAATATGTTCATATATCTCAACTTGCAGAAGCCTCAAGAGGGGGAAGACCTTAATGTAGCAGCCGAAGGTGATAACTCTATTTTATGTCCTGACATAGATCTTCGAGCTGAAAATGCAATATTATCGAGTGGTCCGATGGCTGTTTCTGATATTGTTTCATCTGGAATGGAGGATTGTGTAGCCATCCCGTCTGATATTCATGATGCAGTGAATCTTGAGAGTGGCATACCTGGTCTGGATTCCTCTGCCCGTACTGATGGCTTGTCAGAAACCTTAGTTGCTTCCTCACTGGCCTCTACTGATTTTGAAGAAGCTAGTCAAGAGCAAGTTACAAGTTCTGATAGAAGATTACCATTAGATTCACTGCCATCTATGTCAGCTGATAGAAGTCAAGAACAAGTTACAAGTTCTGATAGAAGATTACCACTAGATTCACTGCCATCTATGTCAGCTGATAGGAGTCAAGAACAAGTTACAAGTTCCAATAGAAGATTACCTCTAGATATACTGCCATCAACGTCAGCTGACAGGTCTGAGGAGCTTAGCTCTAAAGCTACTACTACAGATGTCAATAGTCTGGTTTCCTCAACAGCAACTTCTGTTGGGATGTCACATCATTTTGTACTGCCCAAGATGTCTGCACCTGTTGTTGTCCTTGACGATGAACAAAAGGATCATTTACAAAAGCAGGCATTTACGCGTATTATTGAGGCATATAAACAAGTAGCAGTTGCTGGTGGTTCACAAGTCCGTTCGTCTCTACTTGCTTATTTAGGAGTTGAGGTAGTAATTTTGGCTATGGAGGGTATTATCATTCTGTTTCACGTTCCTTATGTAACCGACCCACTCTTTTTTCATTTCTCTATTATTTGTAGTTTCCCTTGGAGTTGGACCCCTGGAAGCTGCTGCAGAAGCACATCTCAGCAGATTATATCAATCACGAGGTAAGGGAAAATTTAATGATCTCTTCCTTAGATGTGGGCCTGAGTTCTGTTCATACTTTAGAGTTTACTAACTTCTGTAACCTACTGTAACCTTCTACTCCTTTTACATCTCTCTGAGTGTATGTTTTTAGAGGGCATAGTGAAATATGTAGTATTTAGAGGGCATTGTGAAATATGTAGTATTTTGACACCCTTAAAACACTCTAGAAATAGCAGTGTAGTTACAACTTGGAAGGCTTATGATGCTCTTGTACTTAAATTTCCTTGCGTGAGTGTTATAGAAGTTTGCAGTGTTAAAAATACATTGTAAAATCAATGATGAGTTTCTTTTGAAAGCTACAAGTTAAAATGTTTTGGTCCAACGTCACCATCACTAGTTGCTGTTATTTTGATACAATGTTTGTTGCTTATTATCCTTACTGAATAAACAGATCTATATCTGTAGTTCTGTACTTATTATTTTCATCTCATGTTGAAGCAAGCTGACATTAAATACTGCATGTCTTCAGGGACACGAGTTGACCATGCGTGTCCTCTACAGGTTATTTGGAGAGGCAGAAGAGGACCGAGACTTTTTTTCTTCTACAACTGCAACTTCTGTATATGAAATGTTCTTTCTGAGTGTGGTGTGTATTCATTTTTCTCTATTCTTTTCTCTTGTTTATTGCAAGGTGAAGTTTCTGAAGATTTTTTGTTGTTGTTGACAGGCAGAAACACTTAGAGACTCTTTTCCACCTTCAGACAAATCTTTGAGTAGATTGCTTGGTGAAGCTCCTTACTTGCCTCGGTCAGTTCTAAAATTGTTAGAATGTTTGTGTTCTCCCGGGAACTCTGATAAAAGCGAGGAGTTACAAAGTGGAGATCGAGTTACTCAGGGTCTTAGCACGGTGTGGAGCCTGATTTTGCTGAGGCCTCCTATTCGTGAAGCCAGCTTGAAAATTGCGTTACAGGTTATCTTGACTAGCGAACCTCATTATTGTTCATTCATATTTTATTGGTGAAAATTACTTTTATTGTTTCTTTTACTGACTTTGATATTCTCTTTATACACCTGGAAGTCTGCGGTTCATCATTTGGAGGAAGTGCGTATGAAGGCTATTCGTTTGGTACTATGCGAACAACTCTTTATTAATACTTCTGAAGCCATTTGGTTTAATTATTCTAAAGTATTTGATTTGCCATTACATTAACAGGTGGCAAACAAGCTTTATCCTCTATCATCCATTGCTCAACAAATAGAGGATTTTGCAAAGGAAAAGCTGCTCTCAGTAATGGATGGTGATGCATCAGAAGGGATGGATACTGAGGAATCTGTTACCGAATCACAAAAGGTATGGATTAGATGCAATGGCATTTTACTTGAGGCGTATGGGTATTATGTTTTGTGTTTGAGTTTAAAATTTAAAGGATGGCTTCAGATGAAAATTTCTAAAGGCTGTTAATATCCTGTTTTTAATAACATGATAAACTGCATAAGCACTTATTTTGGGAATATTACATGGTTGCATTCAAATTGGGTTATTTACAGGGCTCTGAATTGGAAACACCTTCAAATGACCATCAATCAGCAGTTGCTGTCACGAAAGATACCTCCTCTGATACCCATCAGTCGTGCACATCTCAATCAATTTCCGAGGCCCAGCGATCCATGTCACTTTACTTTGCCCTGTGCACTAAGGTGTTGGATCATTTTAGTTTTATCTTTTCATAGTGTTAAATTGTCAAAACTTTGTTCATGCTTAATGGATCTATTAATTTTACTTGAATATTTGATTGCAGAAGCACTCCCTTTTCCGGCAAATATTTGTTGTCTATAAAAGCACATCGAAAGCTGTTAAGCAGGTTGGGTATTTATTTGTAAAGGAATATAACCTCAGACCACCGTATAATTCTTGCAATTCCTTCCTTTTTCTTCTTCTTATAAGCTGTGTGATGCAGGCAGTTCAACGCCATATTCCAATACTAGTCCGTACTATGGGTTCATCTTCTGAGCTTCTTGAAATAATTTCAGATCCGCCAAGTGGAAGCGAGAACCTTCTAGTGCAGGTTTTGTCGATCCAGTAATTCTGGTACCCCACAATTGATAGAAGTGAAAATAACTGGCCTCTTCTTGTCTCATTGCTTCAGGTTTTGCAGACATTGACTGATGGAATTGTTCCTTCTCCAGAACTAATATTTACAATTAGGAAGTTGTATGATGCAAAAATAAAGGTATGACTTGCGGTATAGGTCTCCTTCCATATTGAAAACATATGAAGGTACCTTCTAATATCTGTTTGGATTTGATTGTTCACAGGATGTAGAGATTCTAATTCCAATCCTACCATTCCTTCCCAAAGATGAGGTTTTCCCTGTTCATTTTTGAATCTAAATCTTTGGTATATTGTTTATGCCTGCATGTTGGAATGTATATGCATTCTTAGTTTTAAAGTTTTCTGCCTCTTTGGTGTACCCGTCATGGAACTTTCTTTGTTCTTTGTGCAAGCACAAAGTATCATGGGTGCTGGGTCGTAGCTCGTAGGCATTAAGGAATGGAGTTCTGTAGGTTTTTGTGGCATGCGCCATCAATTCTTAAATAAAGCAGCTAGCCCATTATCTTGTAGTGTAAGAAAGCCCAAGTCTGACACTTTCATTTGCTCTCTGCCTCTCTCTTACAAAAAAAGTTAAAATAAATTCAATTAATCAGTCTAGTTTCTCTGAGCACACAGCTTGGTTTAGGGCATGTACAACTAAATATAAACTGAAGTCTTTGTTGCACTTTTGAAATATTTTGCAATTTTGTGTGTCACAGAATTTGTTGACGAACTTTTGCCTGTTAGCTGACTTCTTTTTTCTAGGTTCAGAGTAGCATGTTTAGAAATTATTTTCCCAGCTATCCCTAGCTTTCTTCATTCTCCAGTTCAGTTTTTCTTTATAAGTATTTGGGCGATCCCTGTTTAAGATTGGTAGTGTTAATTTCTTTAATTTTCAGGTAACTAACAATTCTAGTTCATTTTGTTAGGTTTTGCTCATCTTCCCCAATCTTGTAAGTCTTGCCCCGGACAGGTTTCAAGCAGTACTTGCACGTATCTTACAGGTATTTTTTTTTCCTTACATGTTTCTTCCTGGCAGTGTGAGTATTGTCTTGGGTATTATTTCAAGGGTCGCTTTGCCAACTAGCATATTTTTTGGCTCTGTAATGCTACTATTTTTTTTCTTCTCGATTAGCGGCATTTTATGTGGCTGGTTCAGTAGTTTTATTTCGCCACATTATTTGTCCACTTTAACTATTCATCCAGTTAAAACATGCTTAGAAATATAAACAGTTCATATGATTTATGTTTACTCTGCTTATAGAATGCATCTTCTTTTCTTGCTTTAGATATATGCTTTATTTTGTTGTTAAATTATAACTGAGGGCATTTATACACAGGGATCATCTCATTCTGGTCCTGTGCTCACTCCAGCCGAGGTGTTAATTGCTATTCATGGGATTGATCCAGACAGAGATGGAATTCCCTTGAAGAAGGCATATCCTCTTCTTGTTTTTCTCATTAGGCCTTTACTCGCATATTGCCTTCCATTCTTTATTTAGAATAAACTACTAGCTCAAGTGCATAAAACAGGATTGCTATTAATGACAGGTCACAGATGCATGTAATGCTTGTTTTGTACAACAGCAGATTTTCACTCAACAAGTTCTTGCAAAAGTCTTGAATCAGTTGGTCAGTACCAATTGGAATTTCTAGTTTTTAGTTACCAGGATTTCCATCTACTTCTATCTATTTTTCTTATTCGCCAAAAGTTTTTATCCCCTGCAGGTTGAGCAGATTCCGCTTCCTCTATTGTTCATGCGTACAGTATTACAAGCCATAGGTGCTTTTCCAGCACTGGTAAGTACACTTTTGATTTATTTTCCCCTGGGAATAGCCAGGTTATTTGGCAGAGTATGCTGATCTAATATATGTAATGTAGAAAAGGATGTGTTACTTCTGTAGCAGGGTAGTGAATTAAAGGATTACCGAGTCACATGACTATAGGTTCTCTAGGGTCACAGATCATTATATAGCTTGAAATGGGCTCGATCTCATATAGTTACTAACACGACCTACTTGAAACTTTTTCACGGTTAGCAGTGCTTGAACAGATCATCAACCTCATAAAATGTTCTCTAAGTTTGAAGGCTGGTCTCGTCTACTTTCGTGAAATCAGTTGGCTGCATTCTTATCATTCTATATGTGGGCAACTTATATGCCTCTTTTTGAAGTTACTTACTAAATCATAGGTCTTTTTTCTTTAATGTCAGAAGTGTTACATCTTTATAATTGATTTGTTAAACATTTTAGGTGGAGTTTATTATGGAAATTCTCTCCAGACTTGTAAGCAAGCAGGTAAACATTTTGTCTATCAAGCTGATATTGAATTCTTGTGTGGTCATGTCATCCTCATTCTTATTTTGTCATATGATGAGCTGTTGCAGATATGGAAATACCCAAAGTTGTGGGTAGGATTTTTGAAATGTGCATCCTTGACGAAGCCACAGTCATTTAGTGTGTTGCTGCAGGTGCGTTTGGTTCACTTTTCTATTTGTGCTAGATTCCAAGTACTTTGCTAGTGGATTCATGCCTTCATGGTGATGTTCACAATCTATATGTTGTCTATTGATACCAAAAACTTATGCTGCTAGATCACAGGCTCTTCCAACTATCACATTTTTTAAATCTACTCAGCACTCTCATCATGCCATGATATTCTGGAATTTTCTCTTAAGCACGGGACAAATCAATTCTTGACTTCACAAATGAGCCTAGGAGAAGATATTATTAGTGTAAGTAAGAAGTGTATAATAAGCGGGACAAGGCTTTCTTCTAAACCCAACCATTCACATATAAAACTGAAGTATGGTGGTAATTATTATCATAATCCATAAAAATTGGCATTTGTTAGAAATTGATTGATGGAACTGCTGGTGGTGTCCATGTAAATTGATTGTTTACCTCAGTAAAATCCAGGACTCACAAGAGGACTTTGTGTGATTCCGGATGTCATATTTTCTAACTCATTTGTGAGTGTTGGCCAAATATCAACAGCTCTCCGTCACTGTGATTGTTGGCATTGTGTTCCTGTAATGAAATCTAGCTAATCTATGTCTGGACCTGCCCCCACCTTATTCTGCTTAAATATATGTTTACTTTCACCTGTTTGACATTTACTATAACTTTTCTTATTAAGCAATTGTAATGAAATTATAATTTGTGCTATCTCAGTACATTCACTATACCTGTTTTGTATTTCAGCTGCCTCCAGCTCAGTTGGAAAACGCACTGAATAGAATAGCAGCGCTCAAGCCACTCTTAATTGCTCATGCTAGCCAACCACATATTCAATCTTCACTTCCAAGGTTTGTAAGTTCAATTTACATGTTCTTGAACACAGCTTTTTATTTAAATGGAAATTTGAAAGTTTAACGAGTCACTAAATATAAACTTGTGTTGGTTGGTACCCATTTAGGTCTGTCTTGTTGGTTCTAGGACTTGCTCCAGAATCTCAGGCACCAAGTCAGGCACAAACAAGTCAGAGTCAGACTCCGACCCAGGTTCAAGGTCAGACTGGAGATACAAGCAACTCAGAGAAGGATGCTGCAACTGAGAAATCTAAAGACTCCTCCGGTGCCAGCTGAAACTACTAGTCAGGGATACGGGAATGTTATTCCAGACGAGCAATGAATCGACGGGACCTTCCTACATCTCTCTCCCTGAGTTGAGATAAGTCTTTTTCATGCTGGTGTCGGATTAAATGGAAGAGGGCCCGCCATATTGTACAAGGATCATTCAAATAACACAGTTACAGTAAAGAAGTTTTGTGCTGAGGTTTTGCTGCTCATCTTCTGGGAATCACTGTCTGTTGAAGAGATTCTAGGAACGCGGTTAGAGAGATACAAGTTCATGGTAGTATTGTATTTTTGAGTTAAAATGAAATGATATGAAGATGAAATTACATGATTTTGCTATTTATTTTATACATGTAATTGGAATGTAAATGGTCTTCTACTATTAAGTATTAACTATAGCAGGACTGGATTTATTTTCAATTGTCGATGCAATCAGCAATTTTCCTCTTACGATAATGAAGAACTGAGGCTTGATTCTAATTAGGCGATTCAAGCCATTACTATAGGCTTTGGCAATGCTAGTTGATTATAAATGTGAGTTCTATTTTGAAGATGGTCACAGTTACAATGGCAATGCCAGTTGATCATAAATGTAAATTTTTGGACATTTCCAAATTATTATCCACCAAATGGAAGACTTAATTACAAAAGAATCAAAGCTTTTGCAACTATAGCAAACTTGCTATGTTGATGTAAATCTTCAATAAAATATGCTCTGTCCCTGACGTTACACAGTGTCGATGACTCTTGGAGCTCTATCAATGGTAATACACAACTGACTACTTCCGGTAATGGCGGCAGGTCTAGCTGAATAAGCATCGTCTTAGGAAGTACCCGTACCTTCGAAGAATCAGTATGTATCGTTAATTTTCAGGGAACCTAAAAGGAATTCCATGCCTCTGAAACCATTCAGGCATGTGGAACCTATCATGAAGAACATGCCTCACATCCCTTTGCTGAGATAGATGTTTGAGGAGTGGGAGGAGAACCTTCAATAGCTACAAAAAAACGACAAAATACACACAAAACATGAGGATGGAAGCAAAGCACTTTTTCATGAAAATCTGTGAACTATTACAGATCATTGGATATAAACCGACTACCTGATCATCATAAGGCTGTTCAGCAGAGAAAGGAACGCAAGGTATTCCATTCAGTGGTTGCAACAAGAAACTGAATGGATTGTTATCAACAATAACTATTCGGCTCATATCTTTTGATATACAAGACAGGTCCTTCATGTGATCTCGGTATTCCCTGCAGTTAAGTTTGTGAATTAGCTGGAAGCTGGAATAAAAACTTAAATTTTAACCACTGATGTAAACAGAAAAGGCACTGTAAATTTGGTTTGGGGGGATAAATCTTCATAGAATACTTGTGAAAGTCTCTAAAGACTCGATGGATTCTACAATTCTTGACAGCATAAGCAACTTTAATTTTATAAATTTTTGCACAAGTCATCAATATGCTCTAGTGAGGGTAATAACAGAAACATAAGTACATGCCACTTTGAATAATATGGGGTATACGAGCAAAATGGAAAGGGTAGTTTTCGCTTCACATTCAATGACGACTTCTAATTAATGCACAATTCAGTAGCGATGTCTTCATAAGCTAACCTTCCAAACTGGACAAAAGATGCATGTACTCAAGAGAAACCCACCCTTGAAGGTGATGGGAGGACTTCACTTAAAAGCCTACTTCACTAAGGTGAAACAACATCTACTTTTAAGCCTTTTTCTTGTGCTTTTTCAATCTTCATTTGAAAACCCTTACCGCACTTTGAAGAATTAGTACACTAGCATGCAAAAAACTTCAAGTGTAGGGAGTAGAAAGTTAACATTAGCATTTCGCTGTCAAGTTCCCAACAACACTATTTGTCAGTCTAGCCACCAATTGACACCATTAAATTATTTTTCCCCATTCTTATTTCCGTTTCTGTTTGAATCACTTTCAAATAAGAGTTTATCAGTAAAAATATATCGCCAGTATCCTAGCATTTACTAGCCTTGATCCTTCCTAAGATTACATGGCAACTAATATGGAAAAATAAAACAAGTTTATAGTGAGATGGATTTGGAGCGTACGTGCTAATTGTTGAGGGCCGATAAAGACGAAGTTTAAACAGCTTTTTCTTGTCCATCCTGTCAACAAGTGGTCTAGCATAACCTGAGTGATGCATAAACACAAAACAAATAATAGGTTGTGAATATCCAAAGTTAAGATCAAGCATTGGTGATGTAGCAACAAACCTTCAAGACCGGCAGTAAAAAGAACAAGATCTGAGAATTCCCCGATCTGTGTTAAGAACTCATGCAGACCAGGACGTTCAAACACTGTTACGTAACTGATCTTTGGTTTACCTTCAATTAGCTTAACCCACATATTTCAAGTTAGTCACACTTGCACATATGTATAGGACAAAGAAATTAAAAATAGCATATGAAAAAAGAAACCTTTTCTGAAGAAACACATTCCAAATCAAACCACTTTAATCCAGCTTCTGTTGCTTTAGTACGAACAACATCAGGCAAGCTAGATGTTTCATATGCACATACTAGAGTCTCATCCAAGTCAAGAACCACCTACATGTCCGAATTCACATGTTAAACTCACTGTCTCTGAAAGATAATGTGCCAAGTTGATACCAAGAAACCAATAAAACATACAAGAAAATTTTCCTTATTTTAAAATGCTGACGAAATAGCAAGTTATTAATCAAGCACGAACTCGTGAACATCAAACGACACAAACAATGATCATTCAACATCAAAAGATAAAATTGGTAGGACTTCAATGCTGAATTTCAGCTTCCACAGTTGAATCCTGAAACCTCTATCACATCATAACTTAAATAAGTTCATAGAATCTCAAAATTCACAACATTCGATTCGCAATCCTGATTCAACCCATCAAAGCAATTGCCACAAATAACAGAACAACATAGAAACCTGAAATACAATAGATCATCACAGAGATAAAAACTCGATTTTTATAACATATCGACATACCGTGAGCTTCTCCAAGAAGTGAGCATCATCAGCACCACCAACATCATTACCGTCAGTAATGCTAACATGAGCCGCGACGACCCTTTCCGGCGGGATATGCCGCAGTGGGATCTCGACGACGGGCAAGGGCTTGAAGGACGCAGAAGAGGAGGAATCGAGCAGTGGGTTCCTGACCCCGATGTAGGACATCACCTGAGCCAGAGACGGC
>JAYMTG010000461.1:0-12214 GCA_036897565.1 Pelargonium exstipulatum
ATATAATTGAAATTCACGTAAAAACGTAAACTCAACTTAATTAAAATTGGTGTTGTGTTCCCCTCTTAATTTGGACTTTGCATGTTTCCCCCTTAATCGTAAAATTTAGACAACAAGGTTTTCCGAATGCCACCTCAGGTGTGAAGATGAGTTTTGGCCGGAAAACACAAAAATCTGGAGAGAGAAAGTACTATGCAATTGTGAGGATGAAGATCCCTCTCGCTTATAAGAGTAGGGTATTTATACCCTTACAAAATTGTCGCCACTTGTCGACATGTGATTGACTGTTTGATGGAATAAGGTCCACTTTGGATCCCAATTAAGGCTTGGACTTCTTGCCCCTAGGCGCCTTCCTCGTGTTTACCGAGCATGTCCAAGGTCCCCCATATGGCTCGTGCGTGTCAGGGTGTTCATTGTAGCCTTTAGGAGTCTCTACCCCGCGAGGTAGCGTTCTAAAAGGCCGAGAACGTAATGTGGGTATTGCTAGATGTTTGGAGTGTTTCATGGTCGAGGAGTGTGAGGTAGAGGTGTTTTTGTCTTTGTACATGAAAACTGACCCGTGCGTGGACCCATGCACGAACCCCTGCCCTTATCCGTCGTGAACATGTGATCGGACCGTGCCCATCTGACACGCCTCTGGCAAGTTTACCAATGTCGTCAAGTAGTACAAGACTCAAGGAACTTTGATTTATCGAATCTACAAGGACTTTGGTAAACTACGGACAATTGATTGGAAATGAAGGTGGTTCCACTCTAGAAAGTGGAAAATCATATTCTTGGATAGACGTGGAACAAGAAAATAAAATAAAGGATTAAAGAAAATTTTAGTACCTAAACTTTGGGTGGAAACCTAATTTAGTACCCACTCTTTTATACTGCCAAACATAGTTCTCACAAATAAATTTAGTACTTGCCATTTGCGTTCGATAAATATGTTGTTAACTTTATGAAAAGGCAAGCCAGTGACCGAAAAACGAAAAATTCAAGAGATAAATTTTTCGGCAACGAAAAACTTCAACTCTTGAATTTTCCGGTGACAAAAAATTCAACAAGCTAGCAAAAAATCCCAAAAACCAAGAAAAAAATAATAAGTTTTGATCATATTGGATCAAAAAAAACAAAATACATTATTGTCCATGATCCTAAAAGTAAAAGTGAGCAAAATTTTCCTAAATAAAAATAAAAACAGAAGGAAAAGTTTTTCCACCCCTCTTGAAGAAAATAAAACCAAATGTTTATAAACAACAATCGACAACCCGATTGAGCAAAATAAAAAATAAAATCCAAACTCTATAAGAAAGAAAAATGAACCAAATCCGTCTAGATAATCGCTACTACAAATCTTCTTATTTGTGTTGTGGAATTGATTTACATCTGTCCCCGACAAGGTCAGGACCTGCTATGATGAGGTCAGATCTGGGCTCGTTTTCTAGGTTAGGACCTGTTGGGCGACAACAAGCGGCTCGTTAGAAAATGGAAGCACACAATGATGGCACACGAAGCAACAACGATGGAGCACGAACAACCACAGACAGAGCTCTGCTCCGTTCTCGACGATGCGTCTCCCTCTCAGATCTTCTCTGGTGGACTTTTCTCATATTTGAGTGACATAGGTGTGTTGGAAAGAAATTGAGAATGAATATGTTGTTGATGTTAAATTAGGGTTTAGGATTTATGCATGTCAAATGGGGAAAATGAATTTGGATTTTGTAATTTTTGAGCTTCTATTTTGCATGAGACTTGGTAATTTTTGTTTAGATTTTGTAATATATAGTATGAATTTTTTATTCGATTTTAGTTTTGAAATTATCTAATTTTCATTTTCCATGAATTAAGAGCATTTTTTAATTCAATTCACCGGAATATTGAAGACATGACACACCATCAAGTTAACGTGTGTACTAAATTAAGTTGAAAATAGAAGTGTGTGTACTAACTCTAGTAGAATAAAAGATTGGGTATCAAAATGGGTTTATGGTCATAGTCTGGGTACTAAATTTTCCTTTAATCCTAAAATAAACATATAGATAGAATATATATAGTGATCTAGATAGAGCGAGAAGTAAAAGTATTTGCAACATGATAACGGGAAAGTATGCAAATGAATCGGGACAATGAAATAATGGATAAAATGCACTCTATCTAGATTTTTATCTTACATGTTGTCCACACCCGTAATTGAATTCGGGAGTCCCGGGCAAGGCTCAACCAGAGACTTAAAGGTAATACGCCGACCTCCTTCGACCCGCACGAAATTTCTCCCCCGGGCATACGACAATTGGAGGTCACATACACTTTCGCATTGCGACTGGTGCTATACAGAACATAGGGTGCCCAATGTTATGTTACTATCAAAGGGTCCTTCCTATACAATGATTTGATCCGTACGGGACAACTTCATGGTAAGTTGGACTTGCCTTGGCTCCAGTGGGACCTCCGATAGGGATTATAGGTTATTTTTTCTCTAAACCTCTCTAAAACCCATTTTAAACACTTTAGAAAATTTTGGAATACTTTGACGATGCGTTGACGATGTCTTGGCATTTCAAGAGGCACTGATGATGTTTTTGGTTTTTTTTTTCATTTGTTTAAAATGTTTTAATTGTTTAGGTAGCATCATTAGCCCCCACTCCAAGTGATATTTATTTATTTGTGTCGTTCTCAGTAGAGGTGTTGCCTTTCCTTTACTTTGGTGGGACCTTCGAATGAGACTACAAGTTTTTTGCTCTACCCCTCACTCACACTCATTTTCAACTCTTGAGAAAATTTTGGAATATTTTGACGCGGCGTTAACGATGCCACATCGAGAGTCATTGGTCTTAAAAATGGTTTACATGGGGGAGCTTGGGGCTTCTAGCCTTCAATCTTCCAAAGTGGTTTGCAAGAGGCCCTTGGGACTTGTATCCTTTGGTCATCCAAGGGGTTTCACAGGGGGGATTTGGGTCTTCCAAATCCATGTGGAGGTTGAATTTTTTCTATGTATGAAACTTAGTTTTTAGTTGAGGCTTGATAGTGAGAGCTACAGTGGAGCTCTTTGAGGCTAGCTTGAGGAGTGGGTGGCTTCACATATTTTGACACTTACCCAAAATTTTAGTTTTGGCCTTCTTAGAATGAGCTTGTTGGCGTGGGGTGTCATTGGGAGCGACTAGAGCATCTTGTAGGGGAGAGGAGATGGAGGGTTATGGATGGTGTCCCACAATAGCTTACAGAAGCGGTGAACATGAAGGATGACTAATAATGGCTCATAAGGGAGAGGATTCTATGGAAGGCAATTCGAAATGGTCATGAATGATGACCAATAATGCCTTAAGGTGGCACGAATACGATGGGCCAATGATTGCAATTATCTTTTCCACTTCATTGAAGTGGTTCACATAGTTAGGCTTGCTCTTTCTACCAGGCTTCTTAAACCTTTACAGGAATGGGTATGCGCAGTCTTAAGCATCTACGGGAGTGGGCATCCACAGTCTTAAACATCCGCTAGAACAAAATCAGTAGTCTTTAACTTGTTCAAGAATGAACGTATGCAATCTTTAACTCTGTAGGAACAGGCAATCATGGTCTTTTACCTCCACAGGAATAAGCATATGCGGTCTTGTACCTCCTTGAAAATGGACATATGTGAGATGGGCATATGTGATCTTCATACTCCATGGGAATAGACATCCACGGTCTTGTACATCCATTGGAATGGACATCTGCGAGAATGGTTATTGAACTCTCTTTGACCTTGTTACATGTTTCTTTGACATTGATTTTTATTTTTGGAATTATCTCTTTTGTATAAGTTTGGCACAACCCCCAAAACCCTTAGGGTGACGAGGGCCACACCTGATACAAGCACTGAGGTGCAACGATCAATCATTCAATCAATAGCATAGTCAAACCATGGTGTGAGGCACGACGGTCGATCATTTGGTGAAGTTTCTCCATGCCTTTGAGGTGATCGTGATAATTCTTAGGAGGATTTCATTCATGTTTTCAGGCACGACGACCAATCCTTGGGTGGAGCTGATCATGCTTTCAAGTATAGCGACCATTCCTAGGGCGGAGTTGGTTCGTGATTTTAGGCACACCAAATATATTTTGGATAGAGTTGGTATTGCTTTTAGGCATAACAACCCAACCTTGGGTGGAGCCAAACATTTTTCAGGCAATGACTATTCCTAGGGAGGATTTGGTTCGTGCTTTCAAGCACGATGACCGAACCTTGGGTGGACTTTGTCATGCTTTTTGGCATAACGACCAAACCAAAGTGGATCCAATCATTCTTTTAAGTATAATGATCATTCCTAGGGTGGAGCAGCTCAATGCCTTTAGGGAAACAACAACAATCCTTAGTGGATATGACTCGTGCTTTTGGGTAGACAATCAATCCTTAGACAGACAGACTCCATGCCTTTGGGGTTATAGCGACAATCCTTGGCAAACTTGACTCGTGTTTTTAGGTATGAAGATCAATCCTTGGATGGAATTGCTCCGTCCCATTTGGGAGATGGCGACAATTCTTCTTGGCCTCCAAGGATGCCACCTTTGGGGTACAACCTCATGGGCGACGGTTTTTGGAGATATAGTCACTTCTTCTCTTCATAGGACTATAGGTTCAATGCGGAGTAAGGTCATAAGCAAACCTATTTGTTGATGGATCACTCAATTCTACAAAGAAGTCACCTTTGAAGTGACACCGCACGGGCGTCTGTTGTTTGGGAGATATAATCATTCCTTCCTTTCGCGAGAAAATAGGTTCAACGTTGAGCAACGTAACATGCTAACAAATTTTTTCATGGATCACTTGAGCCTCTAAGGATGTTACGTTTTGAGTGGCAATGCATGGGTGACCATATTTTCTCCCTTCACCGGATAAGTCTTTGTCATCACGGAGGCGGACGACGTAAAGCCATGTGAGCAAGGTCGCTATGGGGATACGTGATCCAGGCTCGATGCGGGATCAATTTTCTTTATCACAGACATAGTTCCATAGGAGCAAGCTTACCATAGGGCTACACATCCCGTGCTCAACGTGAAGTCAAGGAGCGCGCTATAGATAAGTAATCAATTGTCAATATGAAAAAAACTTTTCATTAATAGTTTGAGCTGAGACACTAAATTTTTATGTATGAGGGGGTTACATGATGATAAGGCTAGGCTTGACCATCATAGATGCACAGGGCTAGTTGCTCCCTTATTTTGTCAATGTTTTCCTTGGGGGTCATAGCTATGGAGCAGTATGTTCATCTTTCAGTTAGGAGGAATTCAACACTCATCGTGTTACAACTTTAGCTTTCAATGGTTGAGAGGGCGCTTCTCCTTGAGCATGGATGGTGATGCCTTAGGCCATGGTGGTGGCACCTCCGTGACGGTTCCGCCGAGGTTTATAATGTCTCGGTCCCTTGCCGAAGGGAATGACCATGGAGTACTCCTTGGCTTGGCTAGCCCCTAGGGCTTCATCACGGCCAACACAAAGGATTCAGCGGAGACTTCCACAATGATTGGGTTTCCTTTTACCCTTGGGGCCTTTGTAGTTTTCCTTTCCCTTGTAATTTTTTACCTCCCTACTCCCAAGCTTGAAGGCGGAGGGGGCGACACCTTGAGTGGTGCGACAAGCTTTGTGATGCTTGAGATAAGTTGGGTGAGAACAGTTGTGAGAGTCACTATCACATGGTCTTGGATGACCTTGAGTTGTTCCATAGCGAGAAGATGCCTTTGAGGAATAGAAGGCGGGTGTGGAACCAGAGTCATTTCCTCGCCTGACAGGCGGGGCGCCAACACAGTGACCAATTGTTGAGTGGTGGCCATGTGATCAGTGATAGCTTAGAGAAGATCCGGACATGCCTGTTTAGATGGTTGGGTGAGACTTTGCACTGGGGCATGAAGTGGAGATCCAAAAAAATACATTGAGAAGATGGTTGAGCAATATGGAGATTTTGTAAGATAATAGGTCAACAAATCTTCTCTAATAAGGCTTGTGTGACTAGTCTAACATTCATTATGAAGGCTTCTAAAATAACTAATGGCTTCTTCAACAAGCTCAAGTTTTGAATAAATATATGGCATGGTAATCTTACTTGTAGTGTTTGTGGAGGAATTAGCTATCATCTAAGAGTGGGATGTAGAGACTTAAATTTTATGTCTTCGCTTGTTCCTTTATTACTCTACCTAAATATATCGAAATATCAAATGTATTATTCTCAATTTTGAGCACATATGAATATTCAATTTTATATATTTTCTTTTAATGATGCTTCAAACTAATATTGTTTATGTAGGGACCACAATACGTTTGTACAACTTTCTTGACATTTGTCTGCACCAATTGCAGTGGAATACAGTAAGTTTGACACAAGTTAAAATGTTTCTTTTTTTTTTTTATAAGAAACTCGACATCAGGCCTAAAAAGGTCTGTGCCCACTTCAACAGTCGGGAACGAGGCTCGAACATGATACCTCAAAAGAAATTCAAAGCGTATCAACCACTTGACCCAACATGTTTTGGTCAATAGATGTTGATGTTGAATTAATTTCAATATTAAACCCTCACATGTAATGAATAAGTTCATTTGATACTAACAATGTGTTTACTAACAACGTACGTACAGTCGGGAGTTCACACATCGAGTAAAATCAGTATCAATTGCCAAATTTACTGCAGAAGAAGTTGCGGCCTTAGAAGCTGCAGGAAATGAGGTCTTCATGCCTACTATATAATGTTATGGTTATTTAAATCATTTTTCTTCTCGTTAACCTCCTATTTTCAATTCATAACTTAATTTTTTTATTTGCATAGCGAGCAAGGCAAATATATTTTAAAGAATGGGACCACGATCGACATTTTTACCCCGATAGCAGGTTCGACATTTTATGTGAATTTAGTATCGTTTAAAAGGAATCATGTTATTAACTCATATACATACTTGTAGTAATCTTTATAAACTTCGGGAATTTGTAAGGCAAGTCTACATGGATCGAAGATTTTCGGGTGAGAATAACAAGCTCGAACGACTTAAACTTGTAAGAGCCTATTAGCATGGACATGCAATACTGCATGTTCATGTACTTAACATTTCCTACAAAAAATCTACAGCAAAATGATCAGGTCATTATTTCCATAACAAATAGAATAAAATCCCTTGCTTTTTTTTTTTTGTTTGTAATATGTACAGAGTGATGAGGAAGCCTATCCACCCAGAAAAGTTGGTTCATTTCGTAGTAGGTCTAGAAGCCCGCATTATGAAGACTTATATGAAGCACGACATAGTGAAAGATCTAGTTCCGTTGGAAGAGGTGATGAAAAAAGTTCCAAGAACGTTTTCGATGAAAGAAATAATCCTTTATATGCAAGGGAAATGTCAACTAGTAGTGGTACTTACAGGAAAAGTTCTTCCTTCTTTGAGATTGTGGATAATAGGGTTCGGGAAGGTAGGCCAGGTAGTGGAAAGCGGTATGATAGTCGTAGATTTTCACCTGGAGGTTCTAGGCCGGTGAGTAAGTCTCCTGAGCGTAAAAGATATGTGCATCGATCTAGTTCCCCGGTTGTGCGCCCTATTAACGACATGTTAGGAGATAACGAGCCTCATGTTCGAGTAGGTGAATGTTCGAAAGCAAATGAAGAGAAGGGTGTTGATGGCTCAACTCATAATCAGGTGTTGTAGTTTCTAAACTTTACTTCATTTTTGTTTCTATGATTTTGTATGCATTAGTCAAATATCATATCACTATATGATTGTTTATCTTGTAGAAAATAGCATCTTCTAGTGCCACGGGTTGTTTAGTTGAGAAACCGCAAGAACAAAAAGGAGGATATACAGAGAGCTTGATTGATTTTAGTGAGAGCCTTGAGCCTGAAAATGGTGGATCACAACAAAATGACGAAACCGCAAAGGAGAAGATGTCTCAGGCCTCAAGTGTAAGTAGCTTGGAAGATTTGCTATTCGGATTGTCAGTACCCACAACTACACCTATAGAAACGCAACAACATCAGCCTTGTGCAACCATGGACGCTCAACAAATCAATCCATCAGATGTTGCTTCAAATGACCAGGTGGGACATACATATCTAATATAGGTTAATACGATTTTAGGTGAAAAGCTCAATTTAGTCTCTAAACTTATGCAAATGGACCAAGTTTGGCTAATTAACTTTCAAATATACACAAACTCCAAATGGTCATTTCCATTAATATCCGTCAGTTTCTTTGTTGAATAGTCTGACATGAAATTTATAATATATGACATAATTATTTTTATTCATCAATTATTTTGTTAACGTGACGGTGCAGCTATATTGAATGACTTACATGTTTAGCTCATGACCCGCAACGTTAACAGAAAAATTCTTTAAAAATGATTGTTTAATATATTTAAATTTCCAGGTCAAATTATTTATCAAGAAAACTTAGAGAAACGAATGGAAATGATCATTTTGGTTTCATATTTCAAAGTTCAGTGACTAATTTAATTTTTTTTTCTTAAAAACAAGTTCATAGACCAATTAAATTGAGTCTTTACACAGAAGTTCATGGACCAATTTGAGGTTTTTACCTCGATTTTACCAGCAATCCTATTTCACCGTATTTTGGGGGGGGGGGTGTTGAAATGGCTGATTGAGTGTCGCACATTGATAAAAATATAAAGTAAAGTGGCTATATATAAGGGTGCAAGTGAAACTCTACTATTAATACGTTTGAAATTTCAGTAGTTGAAAATCAAACTATTATATTGTAGCCCAATATTTGAATTTTTCCCAATGTGAGCGTTCTTTTCTTTTCACTTTTCCGAAAGCTAGTTTTGCATGAATTATCCGTAGTATCTTCGTAACAAATTAGTTAATATTCTCTAAGTTTTATTTATAACACATTATCTAAAGAGACTTAATCAAATATATCATGATAATTAATTTCTTTAATTTTTCTAAAGATAGAAACAATTACACGCATTCTAAGATGAAGGGAGTATGTTAAAATCCAAATCATGCTCTTAAATATATGTTAAGTTAAAATACTATCTTCAATTGATTATGCACTCAACTTCTAACTTGTTGCTTTTGTTTCATAACTTCATCCCTAGACTTCATCTCTTGTGCCAAATGCACAAGAACCTTCAAGTGGTTTTGCAGAACAAGAATTTGAAGCTAATTCAAAACTGAATCAAGAAACCATATCGGGAGTTGGACGATCCCAATCTCTTCCATCTCTAACGCCTAATGGAAGAACCGAACTTCCAGCAGTATACTACTATTTGAAAATTCACTTTTTTCTTTTTCTTAAATTTTTGTATCACGTACACTAAATATTTGGTTCTATATATATGTGCAGGATCTTTTTACAACAAGCTTTCCTCAGCCAGTTCCATGCTGGCAAATGGGTCATTCTCAAGGCATGGGTTATAACATGCAATTTTATCAAAATGCAATGGTACTATACATATGCACCTAATCAATTAAGTTATGTGTGAAGCCAATTGTTTAGAATTTTGTTTCTTTTTATTTTGTTTTCAGCATGCACCACCATTTCCAAATCGAACAAAGTCTACGAACCCATTTGACATTCGTGATGCAACACCTCAAGCACAAGCCCCACAAGTATGTATGCAAGACTGAACATTTAAATAATTTAAATAATATTATTGTTAATATATTTATGGGATAATTTCATATGACTATTCTATAATTCACATAACTCAATAGATTACCCAAAACTTTGTTTTGTAACTTTAGATTACCTTGAACTATTTTTCACCTATTCCATAAGTTAACTTTGATGTAATTTTTTTGAAAATTCAACTTTTAGGGTAGTTTGTTAAAAAATGTGACACAGTCAAAAGTTACAAAATAGGAGACAAGAAGAGTAAGACTGACATTTTTTAAAAACTTCGTCAAAATTAACTAGTGAAATGGATGGAAACTAGTTCAGGGTATTCTAACTTTAGAACAAAAATAAATAAGTGAATAAGATTTTTTTTTTTTTTTGAAAATCATAATTATACATAACATTAATTAAAGCATACATACATCAAAATATTACAAGTTCATTGTTTGCTAAGGCCTTTAAGACCCATTTTAGCTAAGTTATGAGCAGGAACCACCGTACACTTTTTTTACAAACAAAAGGTCACCGTTAAGGTGACTGTTAAACAAGACGTGATATATATGTCCACGATGGCTGCTCCATATAGTCTGCTCTGCCCCTGCCACTAAGGTCACTGTTAAGGTGACTGTCAAACAGGAAGTAAATAAGATAGTTCATTACAAAAGGTGACAAGTACAAGACAATCACTTGTGATTTACACTGTATTTATATATGCAATTTTGCAGTGAGGTCAAGTAAACAAATGTGATTCTCATATTTGTATAATTCACTTTTTTTTTTTTTTTGTAGTTTCCTTGTATGGTATCTTTGCCAGGAGCAATGCCCGGTAATGTGTCTTCTTATGCTTCCATGATGGCTCCACATTCAACTTCTTTCAACATGGCTCCTAGTAAAGTCACAATATTTTTGTCTTTTGTTTTCATTCAAATCATATATATATATTTTTTTTTTTGAATGAATCAGCTAATTTTAGTTTGATTGTGTCCAATGCAATGACCTCAGGTCCGTACATGGGGCAACATTTGCAAAATAACATGTCTTCCTCAAGGTATATATATATAACATTAATTCAGTGTCGATCTTGTGAAGACGGACATATACGAAATGATCAACGTGAAACCATGTTTTTTTTACAGGCCACAAGGAATTGGCCGCGGTGTCAGCAGTGGAGATCCATTCGCCTCTTTAATGGGGATTCCACAGTCAACTAATGCTCCCGACGAACATGCTTCATGTTCTTCAAAGTGTGGAAATCCATTTGATTAATAGATAAAACAAAGGCAATGGCCTTGAAACCTCAATCTACTATTTTCCTTGTAAACTCTCTTGTCACTAGTAGCAGCATCAAATCAAATACTAATTGTATTTGTACATTTCGATCTATATATATACAATTTCCTAAGTAAGCAAAACACATATTGATGGGTCTATAAATTAATTGTCTTTCAGTGCAATAATGTATTTCTAACTGTAGAATCAATATTCTTTGCATATATTAGATATACAGAGTATAACATGAGTTAACTCAAAAATTAATGGAAAATAATCCTAGAGCATGTTCCAAGGGACCAATTTCAGTAGTGAAAATTGGTGTTATGTCAAGGTTGAGGTCCTAGGCTAAAGCCAGCTAGCATAAGGATTACGTACGATATTAATTTTTGAGTTAGGCTAAGTCATTAATGAGAGGTGATGACACCAAATTAAAATCCATAGATATGGTCTGGTCATTCTGCTACATACATGGAGTTGAAGTTGAGAATTTATTAAGAAGAATTAAGATTAAAGGAAGCCTGCGAGAGAATGGAGGCTAGAATCGAAGCTAACAAAACTTATTTTACTAAAAGAAAGAAGCGACAGAAAGAGAAAACTGATGAAAACATGAACGAGGAAGGTCAACACTAGCGCCTAGGCCACCGTAATCCCAACAAAAGTAATGAAAGTAGAGTGAAACAACTATCGAGTTGGTTGAGTTTTCTTGATACAAATTAATTTCAGGCTATAGAGATCCCAATGTGACCAGCACTTCATGTTTGGAGATACTCTAAAAGAGCAGAAGTTGAAGCTCATTCCTGGAAACTTGGATGGCAAGGCTTATCAGTGGCAGCAAACTTACATGCTCATAGGAGGTAATTATAAGATATGTGTTCTTTGAAGCAAATTTTTGATGATGTAACTAACCTGAAAAAAAAAAAACATGGTCTCTTAAAGTGTATATGATAAATTTGATGAACTAGTCTATAGGGCTGAGTTTGATTTTGAAAGATTTTAGAATTTGTGATTTGAAAAATCTTCCCAAGAAAGTTTGGCTAGTATAATAAAGGAAATATCTGGTTAACTTTGAGTTTGATTTTGTAAAGTTTAAAACATATTTTCTTGACTTATCTTCACTTTTTGAGAATATGGTATAAGTAGTGACTTTGCATGATCCGATAAATAGACACTTGTGAGTGCGAGTTATCAATCCTCGGGAACTAATGTAAATTATAAATAATCATTTGGATTAACGGGTATTCTATTTAAAAAGTTATAAGTATTTAAATGAATCACGGACCGACACGTGGCGCCCGGTGCCACGTCACCCAAGACTCCAGACCCGAGTCCACGAAGGTCGAGGAGCACACGTGTCACAAA
>JAYMTG010000462.1:0-12212 GCA_036897565.1 Pelargonium exstipulatum
ATATATAGACATTCACAAAACAAACCAAGCTAAAAACAACCAACCAAAAACATGAAATCTGGTGGAATATAGTCCACTACAAATATCAGAAAAATATCATAAAACAGAAAATAATCAATCTATAAACTAAAAAATAGGAACTAATTATCCAAATGATACATAGCGAGACACGTGTTCCCGTCCACATCCTGACAAATTGAAGCAGCTAACCTAACCATAGCTATCTTTTTCTTTCCCTCCATTAATGAAAACGCACTTCCTAGCCGTTACACCATATATCGCCCTACACATTACCTGCTATCTGCTTCCGCCATGTTCCGCCATCACCGCCACCATGTTCGCCGCGCCCTCACCACTCGCCGCCACATCCACAGGCTCTTCTCCACCGCACCGCCTCCGATAGAGCTTCCTCTCACCCACCCCACCTATCTCATTTGGGGATCCAACACCGCTGTCGGTAAACCCCTCGTCTCTACCGGCCTCGCAGCCTCCTACCTCCTCCACTCTCCCTTCCCCGCCAAATTCCTATACCTTAAGCCCGTCCAGACCGGCTTCCCTGAAGACTCCGACTCCCGTTTCCTCTTCCGCAAGCTCTCCGCTCTTTCCAAGCTCCGCCGCCACCCCCCTTTTCACTTCTATGCCTCCAATTCTGTCCTCAGAGCTTCACTCCCTGCCGCCAAAGCAGTCATGGACGGCCATTTCGAGCACACGGAAGCTGAATTGTGCGATTTGGGGTCGTACAAGGAGGAAATGACTACCGGCGAAGAATGTGTGGCTCGACCGGGGTCGATGTTGGTCTGTGAGACAATGTACGCATGGAGAGACGCGGTATCGCCTCACTTGGCGGCGGAGAAGGAAGGTGGGGTTGTGCAGGACTCTGTTGTACTCGAATTGTTGCAGAGATGCTTGAAAATTGGGATGGAAGATGGAAGGGAGGGGGAGAAAATGTGCGTGGTTGAGACAGCCGGTGGGGTTGCCAGTCCAGGGCCGTCTGGGTCTCTCCAGTGCGACATGTATAGGTGCGTGCATATGCTTAATTCAGATCATTTTTAAAATTTCATGTTAGTAATTTTATGTATATTTATTATATACTTTTTCTTTTTATGCATATCCATTGACATTGTTTTAATGAATGTCTCTACTGATATTTGAAGAAGATGACTCTGCCATCTGCCATTTTCTTGCATTCACTAATGAAATACTTGGGACTTGAAATTTAAGTTGTGGAATTGAAGGATTTTATTAGTTTTTGATAGGATACAGATATAACACAAATATAGGACTCTCTCTAATGTTTTGGATTTATACCTAGTCATTGGTGATTGCTCCATGAAAGCTTTCTACAAGGCGGTCATGTTTTCTGCCCTACTGACTTATATATAAAACTTTTGTTGTAGTCTACAGTGTTAGTATATTTCAAAAAGCAGCGCCAGAAAGGTGCACATTTTTGGATTTGAATTCCCCATTGGATAGTAATTCTGGCCCCGTAGTGAAGTTGTGCGATCAGTCACGGCCTAAAGGTTGGCATTATGTACATTTTTGGATTTGAATTCCCCATTGCATAGTAATTCTGGCCCTAGTGAAGCCGTTCAATCAGTCATGGCCTAAATGTTGCCATTATGCACCCATATCATGCATGTTCAATAGAGTAATGAGGAAATGAGTCTCTTAAAGATTCAGGCACATATGATTAGGGGACAGAGTTCAATCATGGTCTATTCTGTGTATACCGTCAATTTTTTTTGCTTGTGTGTGATTAAGAAGATTTCTCTGTAAATATAAAATATGATATCACCAATATTTATGTTCTATATATGCAAGCAGGCCTTTCCGCTTACCCGCTATTCTTGTTGGAGATGGGCGACTAGGCGGTATTTCTGGTACCATTTCTGCTTACGAGAGTCTAAAGCTTCGAGGTTATGATGTTGCTGCTGTCATATTTGAAGATCATGGACTTGTGAATGAAGTGCCACTAATGTCTTATCTGCGAAATAGGTAAGTTTGATACTTCCTCTTCATATTCTTGTTCCATTTTCCTGCAGGTCTAGTCTTTGTTAATCATAGATTCATAGGTGGTATGCTTTGCTTCAAGTCAGTTATTTCTCTTTGTTATTTGTTCGTTGCTCTGTCTTAAACCTGAAATTATGCTACCAGTTTGCATTTTTTTCTTCATGAAGTGGCGTCATTAGATTATCTTACTATTTATACGCATTTGATTTTTTTTATTCTTACTTACTTTCAGGGTGCCTGTACTTGTCATGCCACCTGTTCCACAAGATTTATCAAATGACTTGATGGAATGGTTTGATGAATCTCATAATGTCTTTAATTCTCTCAAGGAAATAATGCTCTCAGCTCATTCAGGGAGGATAAAGAGATTGCGTGACATGCCCAAGAAGGCTTCTGATATTTTCTGGTGGCCATTTACCCAACACCAACTGGTACCAGAGAAGACTGTAACAGTAATTGATTCACGATGTGGTGAGAACTTTGCAGTCTACAAGGTATGTGCTATAACATTACTGGTTATCTGTCTTGATGTTCATATTTGAAATTGCATCTCAATTGTATCATTTCTTTTCTCCTCCATCCCATTCTCCATTCCGTGCGTTTCAAAAAAAAAAAAAAAAGCACAATTGTTACATGAATTTAGTTGAAAAAAGGTGTATGAGTTAACTGACTGCAAATTTCTATGTCATACAGGTAATGCTTTTACTTTTCATCGTGTATATACGTACAATTAGTTAATGCATTCCTTATGGAGTGATGATTTTTATTTGATAGGCCGACGTTGTAAAATTGGAATTAAGTTGTGTTTATTTCCATTGTAGGTTAAGGAAAATGAGTTGATGTTTACACTTAGTTTATGCATTTCTCATGGACTGATGATTTTTCTATTTGGCGCAGCTGTGAAATTGGACTTAACTTGTGTTCATTTCCATTGTATGTTTAGGAAAATGACTTCATATGTCAACAGTTTGATGCATGTGCTAGTTGGTGGACTCAAGGACCTGACGCTAATTTACAGGTCATTTTTCAATTAACTCGTGTTACTGTTTAAGGACCTTTTCTGATCCCTATATGTATGATGATTAGATTTCAGATAACAAGTCAAAAAAAATAATTTCTCTATATCATGTGAAAAATTGGCTTCACAATATGTCTCGATGAGGCCTAATGAGTCATGTGCTGTTATACTGCCATTTGCATTATTGTTTGGTCTGCATTATGTTCCTATGAAAGTAAGCTAGAACAATATACTCAGGAAGGCAGAAAAACAATTGTTGAAAGTATTATTCGTTTAGAGTATTTTTGGGTACATAATTTACTACTTTTTCTATGAATATTATTTTGGCACCTTTTGTAAATTATTTTCTTCTGGTCTTTTCCAAATGATGGTGTGGCTTAGTAGAAACTTAAGAAAAATGAATGAAAAGGGGCACCCTGATAAGTTCTCCAAATTTTGGATGAAATTCCTTTTAACTGTGAACCTATTATTGGCAAAAGCTATAATCTTGATGGTTCTATAAAAAAAGTACGAAGGAGAGTGGCTCAATAAGGGCTCCTCTTTCAATTTTATTTTTGAGAAAAGTAGTAAAATTATGAAGATGAGGCTGATATTGAAGCCTTGTACAATGGAATGATGGATTTAGTGGTCATAGACTCATAGTTCATCTAATGGGGATCTTTTGAGTGGTAGAAGAGTTATCTTTCATGGGATGATAAACTTTATGGCTAGTGAGATTGAATCCCTTTCCTTCTTACTTTCTACCTATAGCATGTCTGAGGCCCTTTAATGTGCTTATTTGTTTAGGCTGTTTCAGACTGAGCTTGCTCGAGATATGGGTTATGCTGCTGCAAGATACGGCCATGTAATGTTTCCTGAGAATGTTTATGAGCCAGCCTTGGAATGTGCAGAACTTTTGCTTGAAGGTGTAGGGAAAGGTTAGTAATCATTGGAGCTGTACTATACATTTTTCATTTTTGTTTGTGCTTCATTTAGTAGTTGTAGAATTCTATTAATTTCATGTCAAGGCTGTATCACTGGTAAATGAATCTTTACGTGGCCATTGTTGAATCTTTTTTTTTTGTCTTTTCCCTGATTTTGCCGAAAAGTGTCCGATGTTAGACTATATGATACAAAGAATGGGGTTCTTTTTTATCATCATTTTTTTCTACCTCATCTTGCATCTAAGTTAAGGTCTTCTCTTACGACATTATGTGAAATCTGTTAAGCTATACACCTGTACTTCGTTTTCTTTATTATGTTGGATAAACTGAAGCACTTAGAACTTGTTAATGTATCCCACAATGAAATAATGTGAATTCCGTTGCCACTTTATAGTTAATACACAAGTTGTGCCTCCACCTATCAATTTAAGCTTTTGGGTTAGAGTCAAGTTTAACATGGTATCAGAGCTAATTTGGTTTTGGCCTAGTGACCTATCTTTGTAGCCTCCCTTTGTTAGTCCACCTTTAGGGTCCGTTGTGTTATCCGACTTGCACGTGAGGAGAAGTGTTAATGTATCCCATGTCAAAAATATGTGTATTCCATTGCCACTTTATATACAAGTTGGGCCCTCCACCTATATGTTTAAACTTTTGGGTTGGAGTGAAATTTAACATAACTTTTTGTGTACGTTGCAACTCTTACATAACGTGGTACAGTAATTTCATTTGGATTCTATTCAGAGAAACGTAGTCAATATACATATTTTTATTGACGTCATATTTGTGTGAATTGAACTGGATATTTTTTTTCAGGTTGGGCTTCTCGAACATATTTCTCAGATAATGGATCTACAGCTATTGAAATCGCTCTCAAGATGGCATTTCGTAAATACTGTTCTGATCACGGAATCCTTTTAGATTCTCTCAAGAATAATACAGTTGAAATATGTGTTGAACTTAAGGTGACCTTGAATAATCCTTTAATCATTGACTATATGCTATTGTTATTTTAATAGACAAAGTGGACAAGTGATAACGAGTCCCCAATTGAACTAATTACCATGAAAACATTTTCTATGTAGGAACAGTAATTGCTACACACAAATTACTGTAGTCATCTCAACTTTTGACGATTGATAATAATACTTAAGTTGACAAAGAAGCAGCAAAAACGCAAACAAACAGTCATTGTTTTAGCTGATTTTTGCATCTTTCTTATATCCTGTTACATGTAGATGGATTATTGAATTACATCTGGTTTTGTTTGTCTGAGCCAAAATCATGATCACACACTGTTGAGAAATATGACGATCATAGCTATAACTAGGAAATGTGGATTACTGTATGATTGCAGGTTCCATTTGAATCATACTGCAATAAAAATCTGCTACTGTAAACAATGGAAATTGAAAGTTAAAACAGGAAGAAAGTTATTATCTTGACATCAACTGCTAAAATTTCATGATACATTATTAAAAAAAATTAAATAATATTCCTTGGGAAAATACTATGGTTTAGAAGGTTCTTGTTTTTTTCCTCAAGAAAATGTAGTTCAAGTTGATTGCTTTGACTTCATAGCAAAAAGAAGAGGCTTTCACACTAGTATACAGCTGAGTAACCAAATAAGGCAGGCCTTTTAATTATGTAAATCTAATTTATTTATAATGATAAAGTTCAGCTAATCATTTTACATACAAGTAAAGCCTTTTTCTTAAGAAAATCCATGAAAACAGCTAGTAGTGGAACTCTTTAAACAACATTGTAGAGCTAGAGCACGTTATCTGGACCTCTTTATTTCAAAGTTAATGATTTCATTGCTGCTACGTTTGGCCAAATGGCATCCACCTAACTTGTAAGACAAGGAATTACTGTTTACAACCTATCAAAACTTACCTATTAGAAGAAAATCAAAATGTTGGCAAGCTCATTGAACCACTTCGTTTTCTCTTTTAAATCAAATCGGTTTTTGGCTTTTGGAAGATCAAGCAAACTTTTATCCCTTGGTGTTTCTAAAACCATACCTTTAGAGCGTTACTAATTTGCTGTTCTTGTATTACAGTTGTTGGCCAAGTTGTTTGGATCTAGCATACATGTATTTAATGTATTGTTCATTTGTAATTATAAAAATCATCAGACTGTAACATAAGTGTGGTGGAATATTTTTAGGTCTTGGCTCTTAAAGGATGCTATCATGGTGATACTTTGGGTGCCATGGAAGCACAAGCACCATCGTCTTATACAGGCTTCCTACAGCAACCATGGTGAGGTCATTTTATCTTGAAAGCTTGGTTAAGAATATTTACTGACCTATTTATGATGTACTTTTTAACTTTTGGGTGTTTTCTGCTATGGCTCTATGCTTCCCTTTTCTCATGGTATTCAAATTGTATCGATGCATTCTTGAGACGAAATGGTTAATTGTTTAACAGGATTAGCCTTCAAGTAGGGTTGTAATTGCCGTGGATTCCATCGGCAGCGAAGTTTATTTGTATTATGGCAACATCTATGTAATAGCTGTAATAGTAATTACTGTTCATGGGTGCATGGCACAATGTTAAACTATTAAAGCTAGGGCTATTATATGTGTTGGAACTTGGATTGTTTTTATTCAGGTCATCAATTTATGGCTGAAAACATGAGCCAAGTTCATTGTTTGTTGATCTTAATTACAAGGTTTCAGTAAGAAAAGTTTGATCTTGGTGCTTCTGCTGATGCAACATCTTGTTACAATGGTATTGATTTGCACACGGGAAAACAATTTTCCATTTTAATAATTAGAACATTATGTAGTCCATGTTCATCTTTCATGAATGGTGGGGTGCCTAATTCTAGCTTGGGAACTGAGGTAGCCAGAAAAGCAAGCTGTCATGGTTCAGACCATGTTAATTATTGTATGTTTAAATCCAAATTTTTGCAGGTACACTGGAAGAGGCCTTTTTCTGGATCCTCCAACTGTCTTTATGTGCAACAGTAAATGGCGTCTCTCTATACCTGAAGGGTTGCGTGCTGAAACTCTGAAACTCGAAGATACGGGTAAGTGGCCGACGCCCCTCTACTTTTAGCCAAGTCATTTAGGTATTCGCTTCTAACATCTTATATTGACATGTTTTACAGTCTTCAGATCACGTGATGAAATATTTAATAGGAGCAGGGACAAGTCGGGTCTTGCTTCGATTTATTCATCATATATATTCAATCAATTACACCAGTATTCTGGATCAAGTGATGTGGACCACATTGGAGCATTAATTATAGAACCAGGTAAAAAAACTTGTACTTATCTTTTTATAGAAGTATATTTTTGTCTGTCTCTCATAAAACGTGTACTGTTTGGTCTAATCATACTATGATTGCTTTTGGTTCAGCCCTAAACCACGGGTACCTCAATATGCTTACTTTAATCCATCATGTTTGTTCTGTCCGCAACGTTCTGGAAAATTTAGGATAATCTTTGTAAATGGTTAAATTATGTGCAGTTGTACAAGGTGCTGGAGGAATGCTAATGATAGACCCACTCTTTCAGCGTGTACTTGTTAGTGAGTGCCGACATAAAAAGATTCCAGTTATATTTGATGAGGTTTTTACAGGTTTTTGGCGTCTAGGATCAGAGGTATTCTCTCTCTCTCTCAGCTAATGTATGTGCACGTGAAGTGTAACTCCATTGATTTGAAAACTTTTAATTGACAGACTGCTGCAGATCTACTGGGTTGTTTTCCTGATATAGCCTGCTATGGAAAGCTGATGACTGGTGGGATTATACCACTGTCTGTTACATTGGCTACAGATGCAGTTTTTGACTCATTTATTGGAGACTCAAAGGTAATTTCTGGCAGATGATTGACTTAGTATGGTTGCTATTGCATTCTTCTTAGAAAAAACAGTATCAGGAAGATGACTTGAGTAACTGGTATTGAAATTTTGCTCTTCGCTGCAATGCCACTATCAACCATGTCATTACAAAGTACCTTTTTGGTTTATCTTATGTGTCATTGATTCTTTGTTATGACCCATTTAAATCCCATGATTTCTGGGATTTCTTGATTATGTTTCAATTAGAATAGTTGAATTGTTTTCATAAATCAAGCCTTGGACTAGGCCTGAATATTATGCAAAATTTTGAATGCCCTACATAATGGGCTTTTCTTGTACTATCAAACTAGTTTTTTGTACCCGGCTATGCCCGGGTCTTGAAAGTTTCTTAGACATAGTATTGTTGTTGGTGTCCTAGCCGTCAACGCATTTTTCACGCCTGTGGATATAGTTTATACTGTTCTTCGTCAGATGAGTGAAGTTAAGCTGTGCAATCCCCCGTCCCAAATAAAAAAAAAAAAAAAAATGGGAATACTATTTTAGGACCCGACTCTTTATACCCTTTGTAGATACCATTATCATCTTAGTACTCCATCATCCTCCCTACTTTGGTCGTGAAACACGCATTGAGAATCATAAAAAATGTCCCGGTAGTATTGTTGGATATGAAGAATGGATTGTAGAGATAGTTTTGGATAAATGTATTGCACCTTTGCCAACAAGGAGAAAAGGATCCATCTGCTATACGAACTGCCATAGTATGAAATACTTAAGAGACATCTGTCATATGACAAGAAACTCCTTAATCTATAATCCAAGGATCATTGTAGGAAAAAAGAATAGCTAGGGCATCTAAATCATTCAAATATGTTAAACTTGACTCAAACCCAAAAGTTTAATCTGATAGGTGGGGATCCAACGTGTATACCAAGTGGAAACAGTCTTCACATTCATTTGATGTGGAATGCATTAGCACTCCCTCTTATGTGCAAGCTGGAATGCATGTGCACCAGGAGAGAGTAAACAAAGACGGGTCACTAGACTCAAATCAAACCAGCTCTGATACAATGTTAATGTTAAACCTTCAACTTTAACGAAAGCATTACTTGAATGAACCTCTGAACCATTAGGAGCTCCCAACAATTCAGAGTTGGAGGTATCAATCAATGATACTACAAAAAAATGATTGTGTCATGGGGTGTAAATACACAACAGTCCATTCTCCTTATTTGTCCTGCATGTTTATGCAGCTACTTCTAATTACTTCTATTCAGTATCTTGATGGGGTTTAAATACCAAATTGAGCATCTAATATTGTTTTACTTTTGGTCACAGCTCAAGGCCCTGTTGCATGGACATTCATACTCTGCACATGCTATGGGATGCACAGCAGCTGCTAAATCTATTAGGTGGTTTAAAGACCCTCTCACAAATCCTAATATCATTTCTGAAAGCAAGGTGCTTAGGGAGGTATGTCACGTTATTCTTTTGTCACTTGTTGCTCCATCAGCTTGTATGTCTTAGATTTGGATTTCTAAAAGTTGGGTTTGAAACCGTGAATATCTGGTGATTTCTAAAGCATCATTAAAACATGCATACACAGGCATGTATACTATGTAAATGTTTTCTAATCAAATAGTCCGCCTTAGCTATCTCCACGCCAAAAATCACTTGCTCAAAGATTTCTATTCGTGAACATGACTTTTCGTTGCTATTACAAATTTACAAGAAAAACTTAATAAAAGGGTTCCCTTAGAGGTACATTCATTTTCATTACCACATCTATGGTAAACATTAATAATTGCTTATGCAATTTCCATGAACCTATATGATTGGTCATGGTTATTTATTTGGTACCTCATTTTGAGCATATGCTATTTAAGTCCCACCTTTTTTGTAAGGTTTTATTCAATTTTCATTTTTGGAAAATGGAACTTTATATCAATTTTGTTAAAACATATTATTCCATTGGAATTTGTTTCTGGTAATTATTACTTCACCTTTTCTATTCATAAGTAATACAAATGAAGGATTCAATCAGTCAGACTGGCAATGCAAATTTGTATCCTGGGAAAATGGAGCACAATTTGCCAGTATAAATTTTTGAATCATGAATGGTAAAATTTTGAAGGGTTGTAGATTGTTCATTTCATGATCTATCTCATGCATAGTTTTCTTATTGCTGTGGTAAATCTTATATGCCTTGGAGGAGTGTTGTAGATTCTGAAATACAAATCATGATGGTATCTCCCAACATTTTAACTTTCATTTACTTTCGAACAAAAGGACAATTTATGGTGTCTGTATTGGTAATAAGACTTTGAATTACCTTTTTTTTGTGTTTCTTTATTACTGATTAAGTTTAAATATGACATTTATGGTGCATGCATATTTACGGCTATTATGTCTGTTCAAATTGTTTGCAGTTATGGGATGCAAAATTGGTGAACCAGCTCTCATCACATCATGCAGTGAAAAGAGTGGTTGTGTTGGGAACTCTCCTTGCCCTAGAACTTCAAGCAGAAGGATGCAATGCTGGGTACGCTCTCATAAATTCTTCATTATTTCTTTTTCAAACTTATTGTCTTCTTAAATGGAAAGGAGTCCATATGTATCTTTGTATGAATTCGTTACAACTTCCCAGCTCTCTGAGCTGTGGCAGTGATGTCCAAACCAAAATCAGTGTTCAGGTAATTTTGTTGGGATAATTGTGCCTGTAGATGACTACTACTTTTTGTATTTTGGAATTTCTCTTTATATAAAAAGGCTAGGCAAAGATTTCACGCGTCAAACGTGAACTGTGGGTTCATGGAGGATTTGGATGAAGGAAAACAAATATTTGTTTGTCTTGTCTCTTAAGAGTTGTGGTACTAGGGCTACATCCATATTATGCACCTTGAGATTTGAAGTAGATGTAGAGATCTTTTGCCCCAACATAAAAAGAAATACAAAAGTATGCCCTTCTTTGAATATTGTTTGTTGTCTATTGTGTTATTGGAAGAAACTGGGAAAATAAATATGTTTTTTTTGTATGGAATCAATTATTTTTTAATGGTCTATTTTGGTGCTGCTATTGTTAATTATGTCCCTTTATTGGTCCCCACTCACCCACCAACAAAAAAAAGATATAAATGATGAATAGTAGGAGCACTGATGCTCAGCCAAATATCCTATTGTAGTGATAATTCATTTTGACATTAGTTGTAGGCTTGTAGCTCAAATATCTTGCTGTTTAAGAAGTGGATTGTGACTCTCGCTCAGGTACGGATCATTGTATGCGAGTTCCCTTCTCCACAGTCTCCGTGAAGACGGCATTTACATGAGGCCTTTGGGAAATGTCATCTACCTCATGTGTGGGCCATGCACATCTTCCCAGCTGTGCACCCAAATCCTCACCATTCTTTATACGAGAATTGAAGAGTTTAGCCAAGGAAATAAGTAAAATATCTATTGTGATTGGTGATTCTTAATCTGTCGGTCATTATAAACTTTATTCATTTGTTTTTTTCTGGAGTGTCAGGGAATCTTAAGAGTGTTCTGTTTATATGATGCTTTCTAGACTACTACTACTACTACTATTATTGATGTTTGTTCATCTCTCCCAAATATTTCAGCTTTGGTTTTGTGTTTTGAAACCTCCATAGTTTCTAGCTGGTTTGGATGAATATACCTCCATCTCTGCAATACAATCGTATTCGCTGGGTTGGCTTTTGCAATCACAGTCGGAGTTGGAGTTAGGCACACAGTGAGACCTTATGCAGTAACTAGCTCTCATGCCTGCGGATGTTTTGACATGAAGCACTCTTTTTGCTTACATATCTTTCTTTTCCTCCATGATTGTTTTTTAAGCTTTTCTGTGAAAGAAATGTGACGACAACTAGTCCTCTTTGGTCAAATGTTACATTAGTGATGCTAGCAAGTACATACGCATGCGTAACGGTTAAATGGTTTTATCTTCCTGAATATAAATTTCTTTTTGGCTAAGCTGTTACCTCAAATCTTGTTTGCTATGACTCTCAGACAATTAAGTTATTGTTTTTACTCTTGTAACAAGCTAGAACTGGTAACAAATAATGCTAAACCTTAATTCTATTTTACATAGTATAGAATATAAATATCGAGTTATGTTCTAGGGAAGATAATTCAAAGATGAGACTTGTACGTAAGTCATGTTTATGAAAAATTACAAATCAACAATACACCTTGAATTAGTTCTCAAATTGGCTTGTCCATTGTAGTAACACATTTATCAACACGTGCGTTTCTCTAGAACTGGTAATTACCGTACTAATTTTTTCCACCGTCATTTTTGATTCATATAGGGATGATGTTTGACTAAAGTTTTTGAGAATAGATAATTTTTCTAAAGTCACCTAAACACTGAATAGTTAATAGAGTAAAATGGGTATCAGTCAACTGATATAACCTTACATCAGTCACAACTTAAGAGG
>JAYMTG010000463.1:0-12207 GCA_036897565.1 Pelargonium exstipulatum
TATTTCAAGCTTTCTTATTTGTCTTAGGAATTTCCAACAAGATCCAATCCATCAAACTTTTCTAATATAATTATATCCTTTATACTTGATAGAATGGTTTGAGATAATTAGGCTACCTTCATTTTATAAATATAATTTGTAAACAAAATTATGATAAACAAGAATCATATATATATATATAAGCACCACCTCAATTGAGTGACACGTGTCATTCTAAATTCTCCAATTGCATATTTAATTAAATGACATGTGTCACTCATTTCACAAAACATATATTTTTTCAATGGTAAAATTATTATTTCAAAATTAAAGTTATGGGATATTATTTAATCCTTAAAATATGATAAAGACTACCATAATTTGAATATATTTAAATTTTTATTTAGATAAAACAAAATATTTAAAGTAGTTTAATTATTTTGATTTTGTCTAACAAGTTATATTAGGATAATTTTTCTTAAAAAAAAAACCTAGTTGAAATTGATTCTGGTGGAGGAGGCGAAGAGTGAATTAGCTCAGATCAAAAATTGATATTTTACTTTCTTATTTTTTAATTTAAGTATTTTTGGTTACTTGAAATTTAGAATTTGACGTTTTGGTTTTGGCTTTCCTAAATTTTATGAGAAATTGGGCAGAAGTTTGGAACACAACTCAGCATTTGAACTAATTGTTGTATTAGTTGACTATTGTTAACTTATTCCTGCTTCTCGGGTAAGAAAATATAATTATATAGTAAAACTATGTTCCATAATGCTGGCAGTTTAGCCAAATTTTCAGGTATTTTCTTTGTTGGATACTATCGTATGAGTTGTCTGCCTGATCCTCATTTCATTTCAAAGCAAATGTCTGAGGTGATATGTATAGTGCAGTAACATGGCTGGGGAATAGTTGGAATGCATAAGTTGATATTTGTGTAACTGTGTTCAAGCTGCAGTTACTTAGCATATGTTTGAAATTACTTGAGTGTTCGTTCATCACCCAGACAGTTTGAAATACTAAACTAAATTGAAGTGATCAACTGTGCTCTTTCCATTATATGATTGCTCAAATGCGTCTGAGCTGATGGAGTTCCCTTTCTGTCTTCAGGCTTCTAATTATCATTTATTAATGCTCTGTTAATCTACATTTGGCCATTTTCTAAAATATAATTATTTATTTTGAGAAGATAAGGGGGAACAACTCTCTGACTCATATTTGCATGTCTGCAGCTTAGAAGAGACATATCAGGCCCTAAGAACATTTGAGATTCTTGGAACAAAAAGACCCGATATAGGCACAGCTACATGTCAGTCTGTATCAGAAAATCTTGGATCGTCATCTTCAACTTCAAAAGATTTGTACTACGCCTTAAAAGTTAATGGAATCTTGAAGTGCAATGTTAATGATGAGGTTTATGAGGTATTCTTGAACTATTGACTTTGATGTGTTGTTCCCAAGTTGAATCTGAGTTTAAGTTGATGATAAAATGGTGAGTGACTACTAATGTTTAAACCATTTCTCTTCTAAAGGGCCTCATTTCAAGACTACAGGCTGCTGTTAGTGGTGCAAGTTCATTACTTGATTTCCACTATTCAATTGGAAGTTTGGTACTCATCAAGGTAATTAATTCACCTGAAAACAACAATTTCTATTTTAGCTTTATGAATGTGTAAGAAAATTTTGTTGCTGAACTGTAAAAACTCTGGTACTTTGGGAAAGCAACATTGGTGATGTTGTCGAATCCTTCTAGTGTTACTTGAGCAGTCCTTTTAGTAAAATATTTACCTAATTTGCAATATAAATTTTTTTTCCCTCTTTCTGAATGCAGGATCAAGCTACTAATGTTGATGTACAACTTGGAGATGCTGTTGGAGCTTTTCGTTCCATCAAGGTAGGTGCTATGCAGCTATGCTGTCAATGTTTATTGTTGTTATTCTAGCTTGTTTTATGCTTCAGATGTAACCATAATGTTTGGATTGATTTTGTAAATTATTTTCAGGCTTTGAGCCAGAGTGATGGAAGATGGCGTTATAGTTCTAACCAACCCGAGTCTAGTACTTATGCTGCTGGTAATTATCATCATGCTGCAACTCAATCACTATGATGTGCTAACCCATCAGTTTGGTGCATTGTTTAACATAGGTCTTAGTACTGGGTTGCTCATGCATATCTGTAATTATGAGAATAGATTAATTACTTATGGATCATAACTCATTTGTATGAGATGGTCATATTGTGCAGGAATAGCACTTGAAGCTTTGGCTGGAGTGATCTCATTAGCATCTTCTGAGATTGATCAGTCTATGGTAATTTGGAATTTTACTGTAGTTTTTTTTATTGTTTCATAATCTTGAACCTTTATCATGCTGTGGATTTTTTCTTTATGGTGTAGGTATCGTTGATACTCTTTATTAAATATTTTATGTGTTTGTGTTGGCTACTTTCATGGTATGTTTTTTTTTATCATACGTAATTCTTGTCATATCATTGACAGATTAGTACGCTAAAGAATGATGTACTGAAGCTTTTTGATAGTATTGAGAAATATGGTACGTGCAACTTTTGAATTATTTTTTTGGTTGGAAATATATATTTCCTCAGTAATATTTCTTTGCACATCATTGGCTTTATCCTTCTATCATTCAAACTTATGTGTTCCTTGGACTACCTGATTATTTGTCGTTTATCTCCTGCTCCTACTAGAGCTTTAAGCTAATGGTGCTAATTTTTTAGTGTTTGGCGCACTATTTAGTACCTGCATGACCATTACTGCAATTGCCTCATGTATGATGAGAAGAATCTTTTGTATTTACTTACTAAGTCCTTGTTATGTTTTCATTGATAATTTTTGCATTGTTTTGTATCATATCAAGGCCTTATCTTGTTTGATTGATATCATATTATCAATAATCTTTGGCACATATCTGGTGATGAGAAGAATGGTTGTGTACGTGTTTCTACCAGTGTAGCCGTATTCAAACTGTGTTCTGTTGCTCTCAATACTCATTTGACATAGATCATTGCTCTCTTATTGCATTAAAACCATACATATTGCTTATGATTTTTTTTTCTCATAGCATATAGCTAATTATATTTCTTTAATATAGAGGACGGGGCCTACTACTTTGATGAGGAAGTTGTTGATACACGCGAACATCAAGGTCCACTGTCAACTACCTCATCAGTTATTCGTGGATTGACAGCATTTGCTGCTGTGACTTCTGGAACTTTGAACGTAAGTGGAAGCATCCTAATTGACATGAGCTCTGGTCAACTACTTTTATCTTTCCTTGTATTTTAGTAATTTGTTGCTCTATTTGCAGGTCCCCGGGGATAAAATATTGGGCCTGGCTAAATTCTTCCTAGGCATTGGAATTCCTGGAGATGCCCGAGATTTTTTCAACCAAATTGACTCATTAGCTTTCTTGGAAAGCAACAGGCAAGTACTTTCTCAATAGTGTTTTATGTGGTTACATTAAACATGTAGGAATGTAGAGTGTTTGGTTCTAGGAAAATGATTTTTTTTTTGGATAAAGTAAAAATGAGGAACTTAGCTGGGGAAATTATGCTATGTGATAGTTTAATGAAGAGAACCAATAACAACTCCAGAATGTCCCACACTTGTTTCCTTGCAATTTCTTATCAATGATCTCGAGACTGAAACTAGGTTTCGAGCACAAAATTAGAGAAAGTTATAGTATATGTACCTTGACATCTATTTTCCCTTGTTCTTACTCATTATGAATGTAAGAAATCGGATGTTTTCTCTTCTCAAGTACTATGATTATAGTGTTTCAGTTATCCTAACTATGCCTTATTGATATAGGGTTGCCATACCACTGATTTTGTCGCTTCCATCAGCTGTTCTGTCGCTAACCAAGAAAGACACACTCAAGGTATGTTCAAAATACATACATTAATGTATATGGTATGCTAGTTTTAGCTTTTATTATAAGAATTTGCTTCTTTCTTGATATCAGTGTGCTACACGTCGGCAACACCCTTAAGTGTGTCTAAATTCAAGGGTCTTTTTAAAAGCTGGAAAAAACCCCAGATCTTTCAAGGTTATAAAAGGAAACTGAATCTGTTTATTTCCTTCCAAAGAAAAAGGGCTCATGCCCTGGAGTACCTTAGCTCCTTAAATGCTCTTGGATTGATTGAGCTTACCTTTAGTGATGTCCTCTTGTTCTATTTATATGTAGATGAAATTATATCCTAGCATCTAATGTGCTAGGACTAGCACCATCTCTTCATTGTTCTTCAGTTGTAATTCAGTAGAAAACTTGTATGCAAGTGATGATCAACTCACAAGTCACACAATAGTGTTCTCTTAATGCGCTGTTCAACTGTATCTGGTTTTTTATTGTTTGGTGCATCCATGAATTTCATATTCACCATTATATTGGAGCCGAATAGTATGGTTGTAAGTTTTTGGTGGTGTTACAATTTTAGCTTATGACATTCTGTACTTGTTATACAAAACAGGTCAAGGTGAATACTGTGCTTGGTTCAAGTGCACCTTCCATAACAGTGAAGCTCGTGCGAGCTTTCGGTTCTGGTTCGAAGAGTAAATCCATAATTGAGATCGAGGTGCAGTATTTATTTGTCTTTTTTTTTTTTTTTTCATGTCTCTACATATTCTGGCCTTACTATTTTCTGAATCAGTTTATTGTATGTGTTCCTTACTTCATAATGTTTGTTGTCTGTAATGTAGGAACTCAAGTTTGACTCCAACAATGAGCTCTATTACTTGGATGCTCTACCAAAGGGTGTTGATGTCGGAAATTACATGTTTGTTTTTGAGGTAAACATGTTTCCATATGTTCCAATTAAACAAAAGTTATGTAAATGTCATGCATAACATAATTAACTATTTTATAGATTGTGCTTCAAGAATCTGAGGATAAGAAAGTATACACTACCGGAGGCCCGACTCAAGTACCAATATTCGTCACCGGGGTCATCAAAATTGAGAATGCAGAAATTGTTGTGCTAGATAGTGATCTCGGAAGTGTAGAAGCCCAGAAAAAGTAAATTTATTATTATTATTGTTATTTTCTATTTTATACCGTTGAGCATGTGTCACTCAAATATGTATGTCATTCTACTTCGATCCATCTCAGGCTAGATTTAGCTGGAGCAAATGCCGTGTCATTATCAGCCAACCACCTTCAAAAGCTGAGACTATCCTTTCAATTGACCACTCCTCTTGGGCATGCTTTTAAGCCTCATCAGGTGATATTCTTGTATCCTTCTTCTGCCTATTGGATGACATTCTTTTACACGGTAGGTTACAAATTTTGTTGCCCTGCAGGCATTTTTGAAGTTGAGACACGAGACCAAGGTGGAGCATATATTTGTGGTGGGAAGCTCTGGGAAACAGTTTGAAATAATTCTAGTTAAGTTTCATTTGTTACATTCTTAAAGTCATGCTCTTATGCTCGTATTCGTGTTGCTATTTTGGTCAGTTAGTATCATTGATCTCATAGTTGCCGATTGTGTTATAGGATTTCCTTGGACTGGTAGAGAAGTTTTTCTATCTTTCTGGAGTATATGATATCCAGCTAACTGTTGGTGATGCTGTCATGGTAATCATTTATTACTATTTTTTTTTTTATCTCGAGCTGTTATCTATGTTCGCAAACTGAGCACTTAGTGTTTGTTTTCAGGAAAACTCTTTCTTAAAAGCTATTGGCCATGTTGAACTAGATCTACCAGAAGCACCTGAGAAGGCTCCCCGTCCTCCTGCACAGCCTGTTGATGCTTTATCAAGATATGGGCCCAAAGCAGAGATAAGCCACATATTCAGGGCACCAGATAAGCTCCCGCCGAAGGAGTTGTCTCTCACCTTTTTGGGTCTTATATTTTTGCCATTCATCGGATTCTTGGTTGGGGTGAGTCTTGCTTAAATTATTTTATTAATATAATATGAATTTATGATTCAGTCCAAATATTTCCACTTCTTTTAGAATTTTATCCTCAAATTACTGTTTGATGCTGATTGATATTGGTTCAATGGTTCCTGAATTCCTACACCAAATTGGTATTTGGGCTCCATCTTTAGAACTTGAATCACGGGTCATGTTCTTGAATGATAGTTGCCTCTCTTTTGTAGTAACATATGATCATGGGTCCAATTGCGACTTTTGCTTTTGTTGGCATTTTGGGTCACAAATGAGTTGTTGGTCCAGTGGCATTGGCATTTCGGGAGCCACCAAGTTCTCTCGAGAGGATGATAATTTCAACAGTGTTTGTATTCATGTTCAAGTTAAATATGCCAACTTGAAAACGACTCACTTATTCATGATTGGATTGACCCTTCGGCAGGTTTGACACGAACACGACACGATTAACTAAATTGGTTGGGTTAGTCGACACAAACACTAACAAAGCTGAATTCAAACTCTTTTAAAAATTGTGTCGTGTTTGTATCAAATTACGTGTCAGGACCTAAATTGCTAGTACATGGTCTGTTAAATGCTAGAGAGGTACACTAAAGTACTCTAGTGTACTGTATGTGTCGTGTTTTCCGTAACAAATGCCTGTTTTAGCTCCTGATTTTCAGTATTTTATGTTTAACTTCATGTTTTTATCTTATGTTTCTAATAGCTATTACGTTTGGGAGTGAATATGAAGAACTTCCCTACTTCCACTGTACCTGCAGCCTTTGCCGTCCTCTTCCATTTAGGAATTGCGGCAGTTCTGCTACTTTATGTGCTTTTCTGGGTGAAGGTTAGTTTATCTCCTTTTGCTTTCCTTTTATTTGACAACAGGCTGCTAGTCATGTGATCTTTATGAGCCCCATTGTACAGTTAGAGCTGGCTATTCGTTTTTTGGATCGGGTTGAAAAGGCCTAACCTGAACCCCCAAGAGTTGTGGGTTAACCTTTGCCCAACCTGGCCGAGTCTAGAAACCAACCTGATCTATTTTATGCAACATGAACTCACAAAAAATGTGGGCAAGATTTCGGGTGCCCTCAGTTACAATTCCAAATTGTCAGTGGACAATTATACCGGGGGAAGCTAAAAGTTCGTCCATAGTTCCATTTTTTGTGCATTTCTCGAGTGTTATCTTGATTTTTCGTGGTGTCACCTTTTTCATGAATTGACAGGCATCAAGGGTAGTCAGGTCAAATGTGGTTTCCTATTTACTTCATTAGTAGAGACCATTGTGTTCTCGGGTTGTGCTTGTGTCATAATATGATGAGTCAAAATGAACACGAACTATTAGTATGATTGGTCTCGTAGCTACTAAACCTGACGCCTTGTAGAATTTATCATTGTGTTTAAATGGGTGAGTTATAAATTGGAACCTGTTGAGTTAAACATGTTGGGCTGGTCTAAAACGAATATGATATGAAATCTGAATAAATTCACGACCCAAATTGTCAACTTACGCTTACATGTTTATTTCCTGTGTGCAGCTGGATTTATTCACCACGCTGAAAGCACTCGGGTTCTTGGGAGCATTCTTGATGTTCGTCGGGCACAGAATCCTTTCCCACCTGGCGTCTGCTTCATCCAAGTTGAAATCTGCGTAAAGAAAAACCCGAAGCGAGCCTTATTCGCCATTGCAAAATCGAACTTGAGAAAGAAAAATGAGTAATGTCCCTCTCACAAGTAGTAGTTTTAGGCATTTTGACTCAATTTTGTAGACTCTTTTGAGTAAGTTATGTTTGGACATTTTTAGAACCATGCCTCTAGAATTTTAGCACTTACAGAATCAGACTTTATTGTCTTAAAAGAAGTTTACGTTACTCTCTTATAGTTCATCTATAATAATGGATTTGACAGGTGATTTGGATTTTTTGGTACATAAACTGAAAAATAAACTAAAATTGAGGTGATTTTACACTTAAATCCAATTTGAGCAGTTTCAAAATCTAAAAGTATTTGAATCTCTTTTGGATTGAATTTATATTAGTCTTTATGAATTTGAATTTGATCATAAATTCTAAATTGACACTTATATCCACTCAAAACTCAATATTGTTTTTATGATAATTGCTCATTTAATTTACCAATTAGAGTCTATTCCATTTAACGAATGACTGAAAATCAAGTTTTGTGTATGATATATTCAGTTCTGGATTTGAACCTGATGCGTAGAAAATATGGGTTTCGGGTTTTCAGTACAAGACGAGCAAATTTGTCTGACTCAACAAAATTTAATCGGCAACTGGTTGAAGTCCAAATTGTCAGTTCTATAAGGTGATGCAAAATCTTGGATATTCTCAAACTATCCAAATCAATTTATGAATCAACACAAATATGAGTCCATGACAATTCTTGTCACAAACAAACCAAAACTGAATAAAAATCAATAAATAAACAAAACTAGCAACAAAACTACAAGAGCTACATCAAAATCAAAATCTACGAGCACAATTCGTGCCCACAATCAGCAATGCCGGAGACATGGATTCAAATGTCTCACAAATCTGCTCGGAAAATGAGTTTCACTCTGTATTCCTGAAGCTCTCGGTAGTAAGCCACATTTTCTTCTGAATAATGAACACAATGTCATCATCGTCATTTTGTTCGTTCTCTGCAGTTGCCACTGTTTGCCAGTGTAATGCTCGTAAAGTTCTCTTTATGTACTTCACGACTGGTTCTTTGTCCCGGATGATGACGAATCCTTTTGGCCGGAGAATTCGGTCTATTTCGATGAGTAAATCTTCTGCGCTGCAACCTTTGTTTTTTATGTCGGAGAAGATGTTCCAAGCATGGAGTAGATCGTATGTTCGTGGATACGTTGAGAAGGCTTCGCACCTGTCAAAGTTGCGTGCCAAGAATGGTTCGGGGAAAGATAAATATTAGAGGACATAATTACATAGTTTTACGCGCTAAAATGATGTTCCATTATTGTCAAAATTGTGCACCGAAACATAATATCTCATTCTCACAATGTGCTGAAAGACTAAACAAATATCAAAGAACAATTCAACTAAGGTTTAAGCTAATGGTTGAGGGCTAGAGTTGGCATTTCAAACTTCAGGACAGATTCTTGTCGGGGGTTTCGGGTTGAAAAAACCTAACCCGATCCGTGAGTAGAGTGGATTTTGGATTGTGGGTTTGCCATGGAAAATGTCTAGGTTCTTTGACCCGACATATACATCTTTCATAACAAACCCGGAAACACAACCCGCCTACTCAAAAGCAGAGAAAAATAATCGGCTATATTTTGTGTAAATTGAATCCATAAAAATGCGTTGCACGTTGGGGGAAGCACAAACCCTCCTCTTATCTTGTGCTCGAATAGGACCCGTTTAACTGAAAATTTAAACTTATAGTTGAAGGTCTAACTATAGTTTTCTATTCAATCAACACAATCTAGCATCTCTTCTATTATAATAACGTTTTCCTAATTTCTTACAAATGGACTCGTACTGATTAAGGTTGCCAAAGAAAGCACACTTCACGTCTTGGAGCTACACAATCTCTTTAATATAGGAAAAGAGCAGAAAATTTACAACAATATGTAACACGTACCCGTTATGAACAGTGCCTATCAAGCCTCGGTCATATATAATCTTAAGAGTATTGGGTCCATCTTCTGGAACCACATTCATAACCCAAACATCTTTGTCTCTCAGAGCGGCTGCAAAAGAACCCAAATGCGCCTTCATGTCCATCACGTTCCTTATTGTATTGGGTTGGATCTTTGGGCTTAGGAGGTTCCAATAACTATCCACCCTTTCTTGCCAAACATCCTGCGGCAAATCAATGTGTTTAACAAGACAATAACAGATTATCCAAGTATTCGTAGATCAGATTGTGTGATAATTTACCGTATCCCTTTCAAACATTTCCGTGGACTGGCCGAAATCCTCAAGTCGGGGAGGAGGAGAAGTCAAACGAAGAGGCCATGGAGCCAATCCGCTCCCTTGCGCTTTGTGTTGTTCTGTGGAAACCAATGACATATGGTTAGTGTATTATCAACTCTAAATTGTAGTTGCAATAGCCACTTCAAATTTGTGTGCGCACGTACATGAGAGAGGCTTCAAGAAAACTAGAGTAACAGTACTTACGGTCAGAGTAAGGTGTGATACAAGCTTCCATGGGCACATGCCAAGCAGTATCGGGATCAGTATCTGAGTTGCAAAGAGGAGGTTGAGTACCGGATGCTCGTTTCTTGTAACAGTTATTTGTCAATGGCTTGACCCATATGACTGTTTGGTTCTGTTTAGCCGCTATCTTCCAACACATTCGTTTCACAAGAGCGCTCATGTCTCTCCAAATTCTTAAATCCTTCTCATCTTGTGCATAGGCTTCAGGAGACGAGTAAGCAAAGTAGCCTCCCGGTCTGAGCAACCTATCAAGCTCAAGAAGAAGGATTCCGTCTCTTTGGAGCCAATCAATTCGACAACGAGAACAATGTGCGAAGTCAAAGGATCTACTTGGATAAGGTAGTCTCTGTGTTCCCAAAACACCGAGATATGCAGGAATTCCTCTCTCTAGAGCAAACTGAATCTGGTTTTCATGAACGTCATTTGGTGCTAGTGACATTGCAATGATATCTGATGAGAGGAGGTACCCTCCAAAACTTGCCACTCCGCAGCCAACATCAAGAACTGTCCGAATCATTCCACCATTGTTTAAGTTATTGTCTGGAAACTTGAGCATCTGCAAGTGCATACACCATGAAGTGATCAATGCACTACTCATGACAGGAAAAAAAAAACACTAAAACTAAGGCTGGCAATTTGGGTAGAGTGTGTCCTGTCATGTCAAGCTGCTCATATATGGGTTGTGTTTGTGCCATGTAAACCAACGTGTTTGATAATTGGGTCGTACTCGAGTTGACTGATTTTACATGATACTAAATTTTCAACACGATATGTAACGACAAATTGTTGCCTCTACTACAATCAACAACCAAGTCATTTCACAAACAATATTGGGGTCGTGTACATAAAAAATCTGATCCACTTGTTTTTTAAGCAATAATCTGATCTACTTACTTTTGCAAGTAAGGCAATGTACTTATCGGCTCCATAGTGGAAGTGAGTTCCACCTCCGGGAAAACCGATCTTTTCACCTTTGACAACCATCCACTTCTGGTCAGATTTTTCAAATGCAAGGTGGGTATGAGGTATATTTGCTTTCCATACCTCATCTCTGCTTTTCGGCCACTTTATCGGTACCTACAGCCATCAAGAACAGCGTACACGAAAATGAAATACAAAAGTGGAACTCTATACTGCCTAATCTACATAGCAACAATAATATGGACAGTACAAATTGTCTAGAGTTGGCAATTTGGACCTGAACCCACGGACGACAGAACTCCGACCAATATTTTCAGGTTCAGGTCGCATAAGATGAAGTCGGCTAATTTTCAGGTTGGGTTGGGGCCGTTGGGTAAACCAACACATTTTATATGTAAAAACTGCGGCCCAAAACCCGCACCTCTTGCAGTTGGGATTCAGGTTAGGTTTTTCAACCCGAAACTCAAATTGTCATCTTTGAGAGGAACCCATCTGTTGTCCGAGACTTGAGGCTGAACTCACCTTGTAGCCTGGTGGGGGAGGAATTAGACAGTTGTAGCGTTTTTCAGGCGCCGGGCAGTGTCTCTCGTAGTGTTCCATCACAGACATATCCAACTTCAATCTTGCCTGATAAAACATATTCCTGTCTAGGCAAGGAATCAGCTCCGAATAACGATCATCACAAACCTTCAATATAAATCATAAAAAACAGAATCCCGGAGAATATGAATTAGTTCAATTTATACGAGAACATGAGGAGATAATTCACATTCACTCATAAAAACCACTTACAGGAATGCTCTTCAGTGTGATACCATCGTCCCAATCATACACATCTTCGTTGAAAGATTCACCAGCACCTTCATCCCCACCCCAATATGTTGTACCAATTTTCCTTAAGGATTTAGTTCCGTACTCCAAAGCAGACGCGTGGTGGTCTCTAGAATAGTAAACAACACCGCAAATGAGTGCAAAAACTATTGTAGTAGTAATAAACCTCTTCTTTTGATTCTCATCGCTTCTTCCTCTAGCCATTCTTGCGGTAATAGAAAGAAGGAAACCCTCCGTTCTACTTTGACTTCAATAATGTCCCGACACAAACGTTACGTCCACATCTGAATTCCTCGTAACAAAAAGCTTCGTATCTTAACTGATCAAAACACTCGGTTAGAACTTAGAAGTGTAAAGACTATCCAAAATGTTTCACAAGTTCAAACCCATAAAATGCACTCACAACA
>JAYMTG010000464.1:0-12199 GCA_036897565.1 Pelargonium exstipulatum
CCCATCACTCTCGACATTGCACTAAATGTATGTTACAGTCAAGTCTACTACAACCTCCGCTATAGAGTCGACAATTTGAAGCCGAACCAAAGCATAAGAAACTGACACATAAATAGAAAGTTCGGGTCACATAAAAATAGAGTGATCTCATAGTTAGGTTGATTGATACTTTGATAATTGCAAATCGGGTACATATCAGACAAAACTTGCAAAATTTACACATAAAATCTTAATAGACTCGTCATGTCCACACTCATTTGGGATGAGTTCGTATTGGGTGTTTCCAATTCGAAATGAAAAAATCGAGTTAAAATCCGGATTGTCACCTCATCTCGGACACTTCTATTCTGAACCATCATCAGACAAATATGTAAATTTTACATGTAAAACCCGGACTGGATGGGTCACGTTCTCAATCATTTCAAGTTGGGTTCAAATAGAGTGTTTCTAATTTGAAAAGCTCGAGCCAAAATCCGAATTATCAACCCATCTCGGGCACTCCTAATAAGACTCGTAAAAAATTGCAAGTCGGGTCGAACAAACTTGCATATTTTACATGTGAAACCCGGACCGACATCTCATACAAACCGGTTCATTGTAAACAGTTCCGGTTCGATTATGTATCGATACAGAGGCCTCCGTCGAGTTTTAAACCCTGGAACTGAACCACTGCACAGTTCACACACTACTTCTAGGGTTTATCAGTGACGAGCTCGATCCATGGCTCGGTGGTCGACAACGGCGGGCATGGAGGTCCCCATAATCGGCAGCGACTCCATCAGATGGATTCGCGTCTCAGTCCCTTTCTCTACGGCCACGCCGAGCTCTGGTTCGGCTTCTTCGCCGCCATTTGCTCCAATCACCGACGACTATGCCTCCTGCTCCGTCATTGGCGATCCTTCCACATATTACGCTTGGTACTCTCTCTCTCTCTATATATAATGTCTCTGTTTTGTTTTCTTCAATTTGCAATCCATCATTGTCCAATTTGATGCAGGAGAATTCACAAGGCCGTGCCTAATGACATCGAGCTGCTGGAGATTTGTGCTGTCAAAGAGCTTCCCCGATACGGACTCCGAATTACATTTCCTGATGCTTTGTCTCCATTTGCTTTTATATGCAAAGCTGAGGTTTTTGCTCTTTTACTATATCTATGTGTATGTGTTTGTATGTTCTTGGGATTGATTGTGTGTTTGATTGTTGATTTCATGTATGCAGAGTTGTGGTGTCTCGGGAAATTCCTTGCTGCTTTATGCACTAACTGTATCAGGGGTTGCTTATCTTCTGAAGCTTCGGGACATTAGTGCTTATGCATCGATTTCTGTTTTCCCTCCCAATGAGCTTATAGAGTTGGATATGCAAGAATATAGCAGTTCCGCAGCAATAACAGCTGTGGCGGCAATGGATGGTTATCTTGTGGTTGGCAGAAACGATGGGTCTGTTGGTTGTTTCCAACTTCTCATGCTCGACCAAGGTGCTCCTGGTATGGATTCTGGCTGCATTATGTAAAGTGTAATTGCAATTGCATTTTATTTGTCTACCATTGTGAATTTTGTTGTTGAAAACATTTGATTACTTTGTGGCTGAGATATGCTATAGAGTTCCATAGTGCATGTACCTTGTAAGTCTGCATTAATATCTGCAATTTTGGTTTATACAAGACTACAATGCTATCCTTCTGCATGTTTTCCAGTCCATCTTTATCATTTTATAATTATGATGCACTTGTGCATCTCTCTCTTATAGGTTATGTGCATGAGCTGCAGGATGATTCAGGAATTGGTCGTTTGTGGGGTCTCATGTCCAGGTAATCATGCCCATTTTATACAATTATTTATAGAGAATCATAGTCCCTCTACTTTTTATTTTGTTATGTATGCACCAAGAAGATAATCCCAAACATTTTGAGCTGTCAGTATCTGTTATCTATATAGAAGAGCAATTTTGACGAGGAAGTTATTGTTTGTTGCAGTTAGGCGTCAACAATGTTAAATAGAGGTTATATCACCGCCTTTGTCTTCTTTCATGTCATGCAGGGGTAGGATGACAGGGCCAGTCCAGAGTTGGCAATATCAGAAGTGCTTGGAAGGAAACTTGCATTCGTGCTTCATTGTGATGGAACTATTCGAGTATGGGATCTTTCAAGTCATAGCAGGGTTTTCAGTCATGCCATGAGCAACCCAGCTTCAATAGGCAATTTCTTTCTCTTCTTTGTCCCACAGCTCCCATAATTCTTTCATCCCAAAGCGTTTTAAATTTATTTACGAACTTCTTAACCTATAATTTGTACTATACATTTATGATTATACTTTTTTAAGCAGTGTTCATTACATGTGTAAATTGAAATGGTATATTATTCAGAGGACTAGAAGTATTTTGAAGAGATGATTGGCCAATCTGCTTACCTTTAATAATTAACACACATAGTATATTAGAATACAGGTTTGCAGCCACTGGCAGTCTGACATGGGCCTGTAACTAACAATTGATTTCGTGTAAGAAAAATATGAAGTGCAAATAAACTCAGGGGAAGATATGTGTTTACTTAGTATACATTTTCCCTTGCTTAAGGGCCAGGAGTTGCCAATGATGAGGTTAAACAGTTGAATAGGATTATTGGTGAAAGTTATCAACTTACCAGCTTGTTTTTTTATTTATTTAAATGTGAGAACTCAAATGGGAGAATCAGTTGATTGGATGGTGATTCCAGGTTTTGATACAAAAAGATAATACGGCCATCTAAATATAAACTATGGCACAATGTCTAAATATAATATTTTGTTTCCTTTATCTTGTGCTTTCAGGAGCTACATTTCTAAAGTTGTGGGTTGGTGAAGCCATGCGTGATTTGGACATGATTCCTTTTGCAATTTTATGTAAACATAGTGCGGCATGTTTCTCTAGAGCAATTATTGATTTATATTTGTTGGGATTTATGTAAACATAGTTTTGTATGTTTGTCTAGACGAAAAGTATGTGTTGCCGTGCAACACCTATTTGCATCTTTTAGTCTATCTGCTGGACACAGGAGAACCCAATAGAACATTTGAAGGAGAGAAATTTCATGGCAATGTTGGAGTTGAGCCAGATCCGTCCTTAATATTACAAGAAATATCAATGTTTTTGAAGTTATTATATATGCATCTATATACTGTAAATGACAAGTAGGTAAACCGTAAAAGAGTTATACTGTTAAAGATAACTGTATCATTACACCACGAGTTCATTACCAATTCGTGGCTTTGAATATTAGGGGGAGAGGTACAGTTAATGATAGTTAAGTTAACCTATTGTATGGAACACATTGAAATATAAAAGGACTACAAGATATATTTAAAACTCTAAAAGTAAGCTATTTATGCGCCGTATTTGTTGTGCATGCTTCATCATTCATGTATAACATTTATACATAATCAGATGGCAGGTTTGCACTGTATAGTGATGGTTATCTGTATGATACCGTACTTAGTAATCCATACATCTGAGAATATGAGGGTATTTGTATTCCTCATAGACTATTGCTTCCTTGTTTGCTTCTTGTGCTCTAGTATCTCTTCATGTTTGTTCTGACGAAACTCAAATTATCAAACAGATAGTGTACCCATGAAGGTATTAACCTTTTATTTGTTCAGTTTATCTTGGTTGCATTAGAAGAATATACAATTACTCCGTTGTCTTTCATCTTTTCCACTGTGATGTGTAGCATCTTCAGAGGAAGGTAGATGAATCTGTATATTTTGTGGAAGTTGTTGGAATCCTTAGACTTTGCTAGTTTATACATGTTTTGTGCAAAATTTGAAATCTGGTTAGTCCAAAGTTCAAACATATGGATCAAAATAATCACATATATCTATTAAAAATTGGTATTTTCTGACATAAAGAAGAGTTCCTAGTTATGAGGTTCACTTTGTGATTATTTTTTATTACCTTTTCGTTCCTTATTGTTGTCTGAAATTATTGTTGCAATGTCTAATCTAATAAAAGCTTTATATTTTGCATGTTCTTAAGTTGGACATAGAAAACTTTAGTATGGCTGCTGCATAAGTATCTGGGCCTGAGTATGTGTTTAGGACATGGGGCTGAGATTCTTCTTCTATTACATTCCATTCTGTTTTTATTGGTTATTATGCTGACGTAGTTTGCTATTAGATGGACTGATTTTTATGACCTTATTCTGAAGGAAGATAGCTTGGAGAGGATTTATGTGCATAGCCTCCAATATAATTTAATGGACAAGATTGTTTTATTGCTGGAACCGTCAGTACAGAATATTCATTTGGAGGTAACTATTGTTTTTCCTCTATGCTATTTTATGTGTTTGATGAGAAGTACTTTATTGATATTCATGGGAAAATTGTTCATTTCAATGAGTGTGCCACTGCTCCTATGTTGTCAGGGGGGATGCATTGATGTCAAAATCACTTCTGACAAGATTTGTATACTAAAGGAGAATGGATTGGTATATCACAACTTAGTTGCTGTAGATGCTAATGTGTAAGTCAAATGTATATCTGTTGGTCTTAAGTTGACACGTTTTAAAATTTTGTTAAGGCAGTGTTTTCTTGATTATTTATTTGTAACTGATTTTTCTCTATACAGTTATGTAAATACCATATTTGCCATAATCTATGCTTCTGTAAGATTAATTGTTTCTGCTACTTGTCAGGGAAGAAGCAAATTGTTATGCTTTGCAGGAAGAATTTGTAGCCGACCAGTTATTTCAAGCTTCTGAACATTCTTCAGATGATCTTCTCTGGATCACTCATTCAATATTATCAACTCTGAAGGTACTGGAGCTATTATTGTATATTAGCTTCTGTTGCTCTACTTGTCAGTTTGATTATTCACTTTCAAGTTGCCAACTCAGTAGTAAAGGTTGTAATGTGGGAAAGTACCTTCTCTCTTTGCCCATAAAAGAGGACAATAGTGCTTTTACAACAATTTACTGGGATGGGAGGTACGGCATGCATGCATGTTTAGAGATATGTGTTTCTTTACTATTTACCTGATTAGTCAGAATGGGGGGGACTAGGTGCTGTTTGTAGGTTCTTTTGTTATATTGAAGAGTCAAGTGCAGGTTGGGCTGGTGCCAACAGCCCCCCAAAAGGCCCTGGTCTGGAATTAAGGCGTGTTGAGATGAATTTGTTTTGTGCCTTTCCTTTATAAGATGTCCACAGATGTTACGTGGGGAGTTCTCATCTGTGATTTCACACTGTAAAATTTGCAGAGTCAGGATCGCATTCTGCCATCTCTATCTTCTATATTCTTACGCAGGTTGCTTCATCCTGGGGTTCATCATAATATTGCTCTGCGTGCTACTTTGTTGGATTATAACAGACACTGGACTGATTCTGAGTTCCAGTCCTTAACAGTTGGTGTACTGAAGAAGGAAATTCTTTCACTGATTGAACAAGAGGTTATATGTAACTACAAGTTTTCTTCACCCTTTTCCCTTTCTTTGATATCAATTTCTTCAGTTGAAAGTGACAATAACATGTATACTGTGTATTGCATGCAGGGTACCATGGAAAGTCCAATGTCAATATTGTGTTGCTGGAAAAATTTCTGTACCCGCTATTTCCATTACTGGTGCAAGAACAATGCGCCCTTTGGTTTGTTTCTTGAGTCCTCAACAGGTGCTGTTGGTTTAATCAGACAGAACTCTATTTCTTTGTTTCGTTGTTCAGAGAATATTGAGCTGCTTACTAATGGTAAGTTTAAATCTATGTTTTTAAGGATTCAACATATATCAAAATTTTATTTTGCTGACATAGATTTACTTTATGTATTGCTTATTTGGTTAGGTTCTTCCAATGAAGTTGGTGATCATGTGTTCGCGTTGGACTTATCTGGTGGTGATCTTGAACATGAGATTCTTTCTGAAGTGCTCAGATGCATTATCAGTGTCGGCCAGCAGCTGGGCAAAACAGCTGCTACAGTATATTATGAATCCTTTGTTAGCATGCCAGTTGTCTCATCTGAAGAAATTGTTGCTTGCTTACTGAAGATTGTGGAAACTGGATACAGCTCATCAGTGACAGCACGCCACATGGCAGACCTTGACATTGATGTTGCTACACAGAAGGAACTGACGGATCACAAAAATTTGAGGAAATTCTCGGTTGACATGTTTTTGTCTCTTTTTGCTTTGCGTGAGAAAGCTGCCTCATGGAATAGAGTATTGAGCGTCATTGAGAGCTATATAAAATTTTTAGTACCACCAAAAACCATGCAAAAAAAGGGTGCTGAAATGTTATTTAATATTAACACTTCCATCTTAGTCCAGGCGTCTGCTCAAGTCTCAAAGGTGATGTTTGAGTCAGCATTGGACATTCTTCTGTTTTTGTTCTATCTGGTGAACATTAGTGGACAGGTCAGTTTCTAATATTTTAATCTGCTTTGTTCTTTTATTAGTTTAAGCTAATTTTAAATGATGTATGATCTTTTCATTTTTTTTATCTGTTGTAAGCATATATCTGGCTGTGCCTAGCAATAACTGTTAACTTATGAGCTGATAACTGTTAGCTTATGTGGCATCAATGTTACAACGTTTCAAGCGCTCATATGCCGGTACCACTTGTAGAGCTGAGAATCTATCTTATATGTTAATGCCTCTATTATGGTATGATATGAGAGAATTCATTAACCTAATTTCCAGTGACGAAAGTTTGGAGCTTTAAAGTGCCAAGCTGATTTATTTATTGCTAGCAGATTTAATGCTTTGCTAATTTGATATGATATGCCTGCAATTTCGATTTGCCGTGTCCCACATCAATTTTCCCTTCTCTTTGATGGTCTCTAGCTTTCTTTATTTAATTTTTAAATTAAATGCTTTTACTAATTTGCCTTGACTTCTTTTTTTTGTCCGATAAATAGCCATTCTATTGTTTAAAATAAGACAAGTAAATTTCTTCCATATTGGAATGCAGATCCACATGTCTCATGATGACATATCTAAAATACAAGTTGAATTGATACCAATGGTTCAAGAAAGCGCCTCAGAGTGGCTAGTTATTCATTTCTTCTGCACCACACCATCGGAATCTCCTGCATTCGAAGATTTCAGTTCTCAACTTTCATCATTAAAAATTGGTAGGTTTGTGGTTTATTTTCTGACAAATGCTATTACTAGCAGTTGTAGAAATAGCCTGCTTATTGTTTAGTGCCCATATTAAATTATGTCAAACTTTAAATTTGTTAAGATCATCATAAATAAATATATTTGTATACCTTGGTGTTCGAATAAGGATGTTCTGTTTCCGAATATACGTTATTCGAGACACATAATGCATAATTTATCTGCATGGTTTAGTGCTGGTTGTGCCTTTCATGAATCATGATTATTGAATGTGATAGCTGTAGTATTGTCATGATAATTGTCATGTTGTCTGTGCTCCAGATAGCAACATTGATTAAAGCTCATGGAATGAAAAGCTTGGAAAATGTGATTTCTCGTTGGCTATTGTACTGTTGCTTAATAGTCAAACTTCTTCTGGAGGTGAAAGTAATCATCTTTTGAGATTTCTCCCTAATCCAGAAAACTTCATTACTTTGGTGCGGGACTTTACTAGCTTAATCATTTGGGGCAGCATGGGAGAAGAATCATGTGCCTTCTTGAGCCAGTCTACTGAGCTTGCATCAATCCTCCTAAGGCATGGGCAGTGTGATGCGGTTGAGGTTATTATTTTTCCTTCTTGTCTAATATGGGGATGTCTTTTTTATTTATTTTATAGAGAATATAACTGAAACTGAATATATATTTTTTCTTCCTTAAGTACCTACTCAATATTGTGGAGGCACATTCTAGGAGGGAGAAGAGCTCTGGAAGTGTTCAAGATACTGATGGTAAATGGTGCATCCTTCATCACCTTCTTGGATGTTGCCTTCTCATTCAATCACAATGCACATTGCATGGCACACAGAAAGAGAAGAAAGTTTGTGAAGCTGTTCGCTGTTTCTTCAGGTATTTGATATTCTTTACCTTTTCGTGGTTAAATTTGATATCATGTCACATTGTTGCCATTTTAAGGAGGCAAATATGGCAATTATTTAGATCTAACTGTCCTGATTTTAAAATGATGTGAATATTGCAGCTCATTTTATTATCTTTTTAAAATTGTGTGAGAGGCAAGTTTAAATTCTTAGTGGGAGCATAAACAATATACAGGGGACGGTAATTGAAAATAGGATGAATTGATAGGAAATTTGTGATTTACTATTGAGTAATAATTACTGCTAAGTAAACGATGGGTCGTGTGTGCATTGCACTATGAACTTGCTTATAAGGTCATGCAACAATGTACTCTCAACAATTAGAAACAAGGTCGTAGTAGAACTTAAAAAAAATATGGTGTGTGGAATCATAAGTAGTTACTGTTAACGTTATCCCACATCGAAAGAGTCGAGATCTAAACCACTTTTTGTATTTGTTGGGACTTCCACCTAAGAGTTTAAGCTTTTGGGTTAAAGTAAAGTTTAACATGGTACCAGTACTGATTTGGTTTGGACCTAGTGACCCTTCTGCGTTGCCCCCTGGCCCACTTGCAATGTTTGTTCGGTTATCTAACCTGCACGTGTAGGGAGTGTTAACATTATCCCACAATGAAAGAGTTTGACGTATGGGACCACTGTTTATACTAGTTGGGTCTGTCCACCTTAGAGCTTAAGCTTTTGGGTTGATGGAAGGTTAACACGTAACAGTAACCATAACTACACCCTTTGTTATAGAAATGGGCAAAGATTACACAAGTCTCGTAAAATTTACCTTTTCCTGGTTGGGAAAAAAAATGCAGGATACCCTGCTGTGTTCATGTTATCAATTGGTTGTGTGGTTTATTGACTTACTAGCAACCATTGATCCTCCACCTTACCGGGAAAATGAAAATAATAGAGAGAAAACTTGAAGAAAAAAGGAGTCAGAAATTAGAAATGCATATATCCTGTCACAAGTCTGCTTTATTTTGTACCTTGTAAATGCTAATTAATTTATGTTTCTCATGAGGGTTTGAATGACATTTTGGCTATTACATTTTATATCAGGGTTTCATCTGGTCAAGGAGCTTCACAGGCTTTGCAGGGTCTATTGCATGTAGCTGGGTTTCAGCTTACTGGTTCAAGTGAGTTTATTGAGAAAGAAAAAAATGTGACTCTTTCAAAAGCATATAGATGATTTTATTTTCTTTTTATTTACTCCTCTCCACTATCCTTGTAAGCTGGTCGTGTATCACCTTCTACATGGAAGCTTCATTACTATCAATGGGCAATGCAGATATTTGAGCAGTATAATATTAGTGAAGGTGCCTGCCAATTTGCTCTTGCTGCACTTGAGCAAGTTGATGAAGCTCTTAATGGTGATAACAATGGGACAGACTCATTCAATGAATCAGCTGCTAGTATCAAAGGACGACTTTGGGCTAATGTCTTCAAGTTTACGCTTAATCTGAATCACTTTTATGATGCATATTGTGCAATAATTTCAAATCCAGATGAAGAGAGCAAATATATATGTTTGAGGCGCTTTATTATTGTCCTGAATGAACGTGGTGCCGTAAAGGTTGGTAAAAAATATTCGCATTTGTTGTTTGTTAGTTTCCATACTTTTTGGTTACGCATTATGTATATCAGTTTCACTAGTAGCTTAGGTTTGCTTATAGAGTTAAGTGTTTTTTTTCCCAAGTGTGTTAAATATATTTTTCAGACCATATGTTTTTCTGAAGCATTTGCGGGCAGTAGTAACTGCCTTGGCTGGTGTTTAGTTCAGTAGGGATACATCATCATTCTCCGCTTGTTACATCAAGTCCAGGTCAATTTTTTTTCAATAATTATTTTCTTACGTAATGTTGGTCATAATTTTGTTCATTTTTCATGGTATAAGCTATGAAACTCATTTAGCTTACTGAAAAGTCTATATGATTTATTTTCTTATATTCGGTTCCTGGTAGACTGATTTTGTCCTCAGCATATTACTCAGTAGAGTTTTTATATGTGTTGTAGATACTTTGCTATGGTCAACTACCTTTCATTGGTTTAACAGAGAAGGTTGAGCGAGAGCTTTCCTGGAAGGTATATCTCTTGTAAATTAAAAATAAAATTCTATTGTCTTCTCTATTCATAAAACAATCTTTTTCTTTGCAAACTAATATGCTGGGACCTTTTTGCACCTTGTACTGTAGGCAGAACGCTCAGATATATCTGCAAAGCCCAACCCATATAAGTTGCTTTACTCTTTTGAAATGTACCGACATAACTGGCGCGGAGCGGCAAGTTACATGTACCTATATTCAACTCGTTTGCGAAATGAAGCAGCCATGCCAGATCAACAGCATCTTTCTCTGGTGCTTCAGGAGAGGTTGAATGGGCTTACTGCTGCCATCAATGCCCTGCATCTTGTTCATCCTTCGTATGCTTGGATTGATCCTCTGCTAGAGGGGGCTTCTTTTCACAATGGGCACCACCCAAGTAAAAGGCTGAGAAAAACAGTTGAAGGACAAGGTGAATATTGCGAAAGCCAATACACATGCCTTCAGTTATTGTAATATTTAAATCTTTTATTCTTCTCAATGCACCTATTTGTTTATTTGGCATCCTTTAGGATCAATTTTTGGGTGGGTAGTGCTCAATATATTTTGATATCTCACATTTCAACTTCTATTGAGGCAATAATACATTTTTTTTACGCAGAGACTGTGAATGATGTTCAGTCTCAACGGGCACAATCCTACGTCGATATTGATGAACTTGAAAATGAACATCTACTGACATCTGCAGAATACTTGCTTTCATTGTCAAATGTGAAATGCAAATCTACTGGTAAGCTTGATTCTGCAACTCTCTCCTCTTTCAAGTGGTTGACCTTGTACAATCATCATATTATAATTCTATTTTCGAGGAACCCAAATGAGTTTGTTACATGTTAGATCAGAGTTATAGGTGGACAATGGCATATAACTCAGATTGTGATGTCATCCTAATGAGCCTCATCTAGAGTGGATAAGCGATCTGATTGGATTAGGAGCCAGTTTCTCTTCGGGAAGCCATTTTTATAGGATGGCACTCTTTGTGCTGAGGACCTTAGAGATGTAATAATGTTTGCTGCTAAGTAGTGAGGGTCATTCTTGGCTTGATAGATTTAATTGATGGTTATAATACAGGGATGTACATGAACCTTAGCTGCTTCTGCATTATTTTCTTGCTCAGTTTCAATCTCCTTGTTAGGGGTATGCTTGTACATGAATCCCCTAGTTAGCCACTTAACAATAACTGACTTCCAGTCCTAAAAAGGAATGTGTTGGGCAAAGCTTGAAAAACATTTCCAACTGTCTAGCTAAATCATTGTTTGATTCCTGTTTGCCATATCTTATACCTCTTTGTATAAAAAGTTCATTAAACTTGACTGTGATGGAGCTTGTAAAGGAAATCCGGGCCGTGCTGCCTTTGGAGGGGTGTTTCGGGATAACAATGGCAAATGGATTCTGGGTTTCGCAAATAATGTGGGTCATAGTACGGTTACAGTGGCTGAGTTAAGTGCTCTTAGATGTGGTTTGGAAATTGCTTGGGATGAAGGTTGGAGAATGATTGAGGCAAATGTAGATTCAAAGTTGGTTGCTGATGCTGTCAACAATGGTGGAGCGGTAGGCTGGCTGGGGATGGAGATTTTGACAGGATATTAAAGAATTACTGAGCCGTAATTGGTCGGTTCGGATTTCACATTGGTACCGGGAAGGTAATAAAGTGGCTGATGCCCTTGCCAATAAGGGGTTTGACTGCCTAGGGGGCTTGGAAATTTACCGGTCAGTTCCGGCGGGATTGGAGGATCAGATCAGAGATGACATGCGTGGAGTATCAAGCTCCATATTTATTGCTTGCTAGTTTTTCTTCTTCTTTCCCGTTTCTACCAAAAAAATTAAAAATAAAAGTTCATTGCTTCCCTTTTGAAGAGATGTGTTCACAATAGTTGTGTGATTGCCTCTAATCTTTTGCTCACATGTCTCTGATCTCTAAGATAATATTTCTGAAACATCTTTCCATTAATATATCATAAATTTGTTCAAATGATAATTTTATGCATGCCTTTTTTTCTTTTAACCATAATTTACTTGTACTCTGTTTTCCCTTCCAGGAGTTAGAGCTCCATCAGAATTGGTTGATCTCTTGATCCAGGAAAATTTGGATGACACTGCATTTACGGTTCTCCTAAAAT
>JAYMTG010000465.1:0-12193 GCA_036897565.1 Pelargonium exstipulatum
ATAGTGGCATTTTCGTGTTTTGTAGTATGCTGAAAATTAATGAGAATTAGTTAGCAAAGATTTCTCAAATCCTTCTAGTCACTCTCATCTGAAATTGTGTCTGTCAGTTTCTCCAATACTTGTCTCATGTTCCGCTATGCACCCAACAACACATAGGTGTTGCAGGCAGCGGCCTCCCCATGGCCTGAACTCGCTTGAGGTGTGAAATTCTCATTTGTTTTTCCACATGAGATCGTTATGGGAAGGAGAGTTGTTGGGTCTCAGTGGATAGTTATCACACGAACCCAACTCGATTTTCATACGAGGTTCGGGGAACGATGACATTTCCAACAACTATGAGACACTCCAAGAGCATGCTCATGAGACACTTGACTTGAGACGTTCAGCCTCGCCCAAGGTAATTGCGTGCTCCCAAAGCCATGGACGTGCCCAAAGTCATCCAACACGCCCGGGGTCAACTCGGTGCGCCAAAACTATTTCATGCTCCTTAAGCCATGGGATGCACTCGAAGTCATTTGGAACACTTGGGGTCACCTAGTTTGCCCATGGTCAACCAGACGCACCCGAAGCCGTTGCGCTCTCTTTAAGGCATGGGACGAACCTGAGGTCATTTAGCAGGCCTGGGATCGCTCAACACTCCCGAGGTCAACCTAGTGCACCCAAAGTCATTGCTCGCTCCTTAAGCCATGGGACACACCCAAAGTCATTTGACATTCTTGGGGTCGCCCGACCTTGTCACATGCTTTGATTGTGTCATGCCCAAAACATTCAAGTCGAGCCACATGGCTAAGTCATTTTGGAATAACGATTTGTCTAGCTCGAAAGCATGCCAGGAGCGCACCCGAAAGACAAGTCCAAAACAAACTCAAGGGAACTCAAAATTAGGTTCAACGTGCCCATCGTCGGTTTGACGTCACCACAGTTATTACAGCATCACGACGGTGCTTTGGCACCAGGTTCTCAATCCTTTGCACACATGTTGGATGTCGCGATGGTGCCCCTGCTTGAAAACTGGTCCTTCAGAGCTGAAACCGGTCCGACGTCGCAGCGTTGCCTCTGCATTAAATCACGATCTATCAAACTCAAGCTCCCGTCGTTGCGACGTCTTACTTAGCATCGCAACGTCGCAACGTAACCCCATAATTGCCTCCTTTGGTCTAAGTTAAGGGGCTCTGCGACGTGGGTTGAGCCTCTTCCTTGTTCATCTCTTGATGTTCGAAACACACTTGAGGGTCCGGAAGGAATTACAACACTTGGCAAACACACGTGAGGTCTGATTCATCGACTCAAGTTCCCATAAGAGCCCTTCGACATACACGCTTTAGGGGATTTTCCGTACTTCCCGAAGCTCTAGGGTCATATGAGAGAGCATCAGCTCACCCGAAGCTCGTGTTTGGCGCGCCAAAAAAGTAAAGGCCTAGTTCAAAAGATTGAAACCCTAGGATGCTATCCCTCGTGGTAGATTTCTTGGAGCTTCAACATATGTCACAGAGCATAGGGAACATACAAGAACCGTCATGCTCGCATGACGCCAGCGTGTGGCGCACCTATAGTACCAAGAACTCCAAGCCTCAAGTGAAACCTACATAGCTATTAACCAATCACACGTCGACATGTGACAAAAATAGTAAGAACCTCTTAGTAAGAACGAGGGATTCATTCTCTTAATTTCACTTTTCTTTCTAAAACGCTTTCAAGAGCTTTCACGTATTCCGATCAAGATCTGATTCTCACGCCTAGGACGGCATCCCAAGAACACCCAAGGTACCTCATTTTGGTGTGTTTCCTCGCGCAAGTCATAGGTTTGAATCAAACACCCATAGTGACTTGACATTGGACCCCGACACAAGATAAAAGAAACTTGTCACTTAGGTAAAGAATACGATTGTGATGAGAAATCACAATTTGATTACAGTGCCAGATGTGTGTACATGAGCTACATATAGCTAAAGTAATTCCATTCCTATCAACAATCAACCCCTTGTTCTGATTGCAACAAATGAGATGACCAGAAATTATGTGTAAACTAAACCCCTTCATTGCAAAAAAAGATTTATACAATGTGTTGCTAAAATTAGCAATGCTGCATTGTTAATCTCTTTCTTTCTTTTCTTTTCTGTTCTCTGCTCCTTCCCATTCAATTCCAAGTAAAAATCTATGCTCTTATACAGGGGATAATTACACCATACTATGAATCACATTTTTACATATAAAAGATAAATTTTGTTGAAGAATTAGATTTTTTGGATGCCCTTGAAAAGCTCAAGCTCAAGCTCCAGATCAATCACATGTGCTACATTACATACTCATGGCTCTTGATGAAACCTCCAATTCACCCTCCCCCAACAACTCCCCTTCAGTTGCGTCATTTTCCTGAATGCATTAACAGTAAGACAAATGTCAGCATCACGTCAAATCTATAATTATCAGCCTACTTTATAGGAGTGCATGACGGACGGATGATAGTTTGGAAGTTAAAAAACTTAATAACTAATTCATATGGACTGACAAGGGCATGAGCACCTTCACATAGGATCTTACCGCTAAATCTTTCATCTTGATTTCACCTAGGAACCGCTCTAACGCACCATCTCCACGAAGAATTTTTCCTCCACACCCAGGGGCATCTACTGAACCCACTGACTCCTCGTCAACCACAACAGCATCTACTTTATCATCTCCTGTCTTAACATCTGGAATCTGAAACATAAACAAATCCATCAACATTGAAATCTATATGAAACTACAATAATTAGTGAGTCTGATACTTGAGATACTCATCACTCATGCACATGCTAACACTCGTATCTACTCAAATGATTGATGGTCCTTTTGCCCTCAAGCAAACACTAAATGCAGTAACAAATACAGAAATATATGTTTCATACCATTAATTATAAAAAATTAAAAAAAAATTGAGGACAGTTCCCAAATCTGAAATTTAGCATTCATGTCATAAGACTTTGGCCCATGCAGGAATTAAATGTTTTATGGAAGCCAACATTCATATAGATTAGGTCCTTGCATACCTCATACATGGCCTCAGTCAAAATGCTTTCTAATATGGCTCTCAAACCTCTGGCACCTGTATTCTTGGCCATAGCCTTCTGAGCGATAAGTCTAAGCGCTTTCTCAGTATAATGTAGTTTGACCTGAAATCAGATAAAAGATTGGATGATTGCCTCAAGCAGCCTAAATCAAGGTTAATTCAACACTTATTTAAAGCTGAGAGAGGGAGAGAGAAAGAACTGTGTAGACAAAATGCTTACATTGTTCATGCTAAACAATTTCTTGTATTGCTTACCAAGAGCATTATTTGGTTCACTGAGAACCTGTACAAATAAAAATAAGGAATTAATTCTATTAGTGACTGAAACATAAATTTTTTTATTAAATTTGGAACAATGTTAACTTTAATATCAACTTTAGCTAGCTCCATAAAACTAGCCATATCAATTTCAGAACAGCATTACCTGAACAAGTTGGTCCTCAGTCAGAGCTGACAAACTAACAATAATAGGAAACCGTCCAATAAACTCTGGTATGAGACCGTAAGCAATAAGATCAGAACTTTCAACCTGAAAAAAAAATTAAATAAATAAAATAAAACTGTCAAGCAAATACTTGAAGGAGGATTTTGAGATTAAATTTTGGCTTTTGAGGCTTGAAGTGGGCGGCTTAGCAAATTTAACACATCAATTGCTGCCAGAATATCCAGAACAGATAGTGTAAATAAATTGAAAGAGAAATCTAAGAATTTCCATTCAACAAATTTTAAAGATCTTCAATCTCACCGATTGAAGTAAAGAAGATGTCACCACAGCATTGGTTACTCCACTTTTCATGTTAGCACGAACAGGTGCTCCAAAACCAATAGAAGAATCTTGCCGCCTGGCAATCAATTATTTTACAGTTTGAGCAGCTGCTCTGGACAGAACAGGACATAATAACTAGAGCATATAGGGCTATTCATATAAAGTTTTACCTCTCTGAAATAGTTTTCTCAAGATCAATAAATGCTCCACCACATATAAAAAGAATGTCTTTCGTATCTATCTGCAGATTGTTCAAATGAATCAGGATGGTTCAGCAAAATAACAGTTCACTTGAACCTATTAAAATAAATAAAAACAGAAATAATGCAAGCATGTAAATCTTTGTGTTTCCCAGAAGTTTTTACAAGCTTACACCAGGAACTGAAATTATCATCGTTCTCGGTATCCTTTTCAAATGCTACTAAAAGAATTAATAAATACATAAAAACCAATATGCTAAGAGGCTTAGTGTGAGTTTCAAGTAACTGTTACTCTACATTCAAGCAAACTCGGCAATTAAATGCAGTGAATTTCAGACCGCTAAACCTATGGTAAAAGCTCAAAAAACAGAATGAAAGTGAAGGAGCACAATGCATTATATTTGTGAATGGATAAATAAAATTCAACTAGGGAAATAGGCTATATATACCTGAATGTTATCGCCCCGAGGATGCTTCCTTGCCCCCTTTTCTGGGACATTCACTATCTGGACAAGATAAAAACATTCTACTTACAGTTAGCAACGGAGGACAACGTGAGGTTGCAAATAATAGGATATGAGTGGTTGTCACTGCCTAAGTATCACATCATAACTGTAGCATTTCTATAACTTATATTGTTGAACTTGATGGACTTGATGGACTTCAAACAGTTATTGAGATTCTACAGCACAACCTTATTAGTTAGGTTTGGCTTTTATCCTTACATATAACTTAACTTTGTCTCCTGTCGATGTGGGACAACTATTTATTCTCGAACACCCCCCTTTACATGGCAATCCACCACATGCACCGCTAATTCCCAGGTAGTTGGATTGTTGACTCCTAACTCGTCTCTAAGAGTAAGCTGTTGAGCTTTTGAACTGCTATTCTGGCTAATCTCCTAATCAAATACACACATTAATGTGACTTTCCTAAACAAATACCACTTATAACCTTGTACTAATACCTATAGAAACCACTAACTCCAACTTTAATTAGTTTATTACAATCTGATTCTGTGGTATAAGTTTTGCAGCATAACTTTTATGACCAACTTTAATTTGTCCTCTTCTTGATCCACACTTAACTGTTTCTCTCAACAAAGATATCTAATCTTCAGCTTCAAGCCTACAAATTTACCGTGTCGATAAGACGATAACACTAGAACCCATAACTAGACTCATGTAATCCAGAAACATCAGCATTATGATGTAACAATGACTTCCTGTTCTTCTACATAAAGTATAACCAGAATTTCAAATTGGAATTTCACTACAAAATTTTCTCTCACAATGGCCTCAAATGTTAAATACCATCAAAAACACCACGTGAGATAAAAAAAATGCAATCATTGTGAGAAGCCTAAAGGGGAGGAAAATGCCATAACATATGTGCTTGCATATGATTAACAAAGACTGGAAGAATGATTGTGGTGAACTGGTGATTGACCAAAACCAGCACTCTCCTAAATATCTCGTACAGATATGTAGGTTTAAAAAGAGTAAATCAAGCAAATCAAATGTATAAGCAATGCACTCACAGTTCCTTCTAGCATTTTCAACAAAGCCTGTTGAACCCCCTCTCCAGAGACATCTCTGCCTACGTTTAAGCTCTCAGCCTGCAAAAAGGCCTCAGCATTGATATCTGGGTATACAAATGCCTTACAAGTAGAATGGCCAACAACTTAGTGGAAGAAAATCTTAAAACCTTCTTTGTTATCTTATCAACTTCATCAATGTAAACTATCCCTTGTTGAGCTGCTTGCACGTTGAATTCAGCAGCCTGGTTACAAATAGAGAAATAAATAAGTTGACTGATAGGCAAGTGCTAGAAGGAAAACTGAAAGACGCTGGAAAATTATAAACTATAAAGCAAAGAGAATAGGGGATTAAATTCAGAAACCAAATATATAGAAGGGACATCCCGATGCACACCACTCCCAACACTGGGGTCTGGAGAGGGTTATTTATATATGCAGTCTTACCCTTGGCAAAGCAAGGGAGGTTGTTTCCCTTACATGAACCCGTGACAAAGTATATTACGTAACCCTTGCACCTCTTTTCTATAGCCTCAAAAACAAAAGGCTACTCAAGAACACATAAGTATATCATTCTCATACGAGCAAGAATAAATGAACTGATTTCCCACCACAACAGTGCTGTGAGACTCCATCAGGCAAGGCAGGCACATCCTACTCCAATCCAAAATGCTGAAAGTTTTGACAAGGTAACATTCTAATTTATCAATAAATATTGAATTACACCTATAACAAAAATCCTTTGTTAAATGGGAAAATTGATTATACTGATAGGATTAGCTGTTTTCTTATCAAGATGATCGACAGATTATATAGACTAACTGTGTCCATGTCTAAAGTAAATTATTCTTGAATGCACTAAGTTCCTTCATGGAGGCAACTATTTTTTTATAAGAACTACCGTTTAATAAATACAGAATAGTCACTGATTGCATGCCAAACACAAAATAAGGAGGCAAATCAACCAGATAATCAAAGCAATTCATTTCAAGGACACCTGCATGTAATACCAACCACTGGTTCATATAAGCTGCTAATTCAGTGAATGCACATCTATAATCAGTCTTACTAGTAAGGAGTAAAGTCATTAGCTAGAAAAGATATACACTCTCTTTTTCTGGGGAATAGCATGGTTTTATTTATTAAAGAGCGGGTAAAATGCAGAAAATTACAGTAGAACTTCAAGAAAGGATATATGTTATAACACCAGTGAAAATCACAACTCAGTTGTGGGGGAGGAAAAGGGGGATGATAGATGGAGTAAAGGCAAAAACCTAGAGGAAGAAGTGAATTCTATATCACCAACATAAATACTAATTAGGGAAGAGTGAATACAAAAAGAAAGTAGTGTACAATTTGGACCGCTTATAACTATTTCTAGTGAGTGCCGAAACAATCCTAACCTACAGGGAAAAAAACACGTTTTTTATACATGAACTTTTATCAAATGTACGAATAAACCCTTTTATCATACTTTGAACAAATAGGTACGTGAGTTACCAATTTTATACAATGAGTCTTGAACACTAACGGTGTTAAATTTTTTTCTAAAGATATGGTTACGAGGCATTCTAGTCAGCAACTTTAGCTGACATAAAGAGTAACATGTCAAAGTTTGTTGCTGTGGCTATGGACCATGCATTGACTGTTTTTGATCAAGCGTTAACCGCGCTGACTAAAATAATTGACCGGCAATTTTTTTGCTTCTAAAATCATGTTTTCAGCTCCAAATTATATATATGCATATAAATATTATTGCGAATGACTACAACATGGAGTGAGAACCATAGATGGTCCCCATGCTCTTTTTTTGGCTGTTGTAAACAATTAAGGAGAAAGTCTTGCAAAATACATTGTACTGCAGTCATATAGCGTTAATATATGTATTAGATGGAACTGAAAACATGATTATAGAAGGAAACAATTCACCAATCAACACTAGTCATAGGTAGTTAACACCGATCAACACTTGGTACAAACTACAAAGCAATTTCAAAAAACTGACGTCACTCTCCTCCTAACTATTAAGCTAAAACTGCTGACCAGAGTGCCACATAGGCATATATTAATGGAAAATTTTAACAAAGGTAGTGTTCAAGGCCTAAGTATACATAATTGATAGTTCATGTATCTATTCGCACAAAACTTGACAAAGTAGATCTATATGTAATTTTGGTGAAAGGTTGTGTATGATAAATAGTCATGTAAAAAAAAATTGACACGATGCCTAATTCAACTAGAAGTCAGTACACAAATATGGAAATTGTTAACAGGAAAAATTGAAGAAATAAAATAGAACTAAGGTCTTACGTCAGATAAATATTAGTCTGGAGGAGCAATATTCCTTAGAGATGCCCTTAGTCAGGTAATTTCAGCTCTTAATGACTTTGAAATACTAATAAATAGTCCTTATGTGGACAATATTGTGGATGAAAGGTTTAAGACATTTTGAACCCTTTATGCCTTCATAAAATTTTGCTTTAGTAACTAGTACTAGTATAATTGCAAAAGCAATCTACAATTTACAAATCAAAGGCTAGGATTTTCCTCTTAGTACCACTATAAAATCCATGGAAGAACATCTTGTTGGCCATCTAATATTACCTATACCAAACAAAACTCCTTTAAAATCCATGGAATCACACTTAGTACGTTATCCAATAATACCAATAGCAAATATACTACTGCACACTTGTTATATCAAACTACCATGCGATCCCCCTTCAGTAACAAGTTCCGGTGCAGAGTGCAAAGTGCTTATAGAATCCCAAAAACTGTGTACATCTGAATATAAAAGCACCTCTATATGTCATACTGAAAATAAGAAAGAACGACTGCACTCTTGTTATAAACAAGCTACTACGAGCTCCCTTCAGAAACAAAACATGTTCAGGTGCAGAATACTAATAGCATTCCAAAGTGTGAACATTTGAAAATTAAAATTAAAAAAAAAAAAAACACCTCTGAATGTCAACGGAGAACTAAGAATATTGAAACAAAGAGAGAGATAAAGAAAAAAAATATATAGATTTAAGTGGAGAAAAAAAAACTTCAGAGGACATAAAATACTCCATCATTCCAAAATGAGTGTCCACTTATCATTTTGTGTAAAAATTAAGGATAATTTTGTTAGTGCCAACTTTTCCTCATTTGCCCACACACTGCTTTGTTGCAAGGAATTGATGTGATTATAGCTTTGTCGATGGTTAGTGCATTATTAACTTGCTAAAAAGTAACAAAGAAAACTCATTTTGAGGCAAAATTTAGAGAAAGTGACCTCTCTTTGAGACGGAGGAAGTATCAGGTAACCTGTATTAATTCTGGTGCAGCTTAAAATTTGCAAATCAAGACTTAAGTCCATCGTGCTGTGCACAATTCAAACTTCTCCTATTATCTAGCTAGGAAGCTTCTTCCAGCTAAATAGAAGTAGCTTAAGTAGAAGGCAATTAAATTCCGTATTATCTCTAAATAAAAAGAGAAAACTTCTATCAGCTTACAACAGCATATACTGATAGAGTATACGTAAGAGTCACTTGTATCTAATTCCAGAAATTAGGACATGACACTTAAAGATTCACTATGAAGTTTCAACTTTGAATAGATTTTGCCATGTGTATAAGCTCCCTAAAAAATGAAATGATAAAAGTACAGTGTGGTAGTATGCAACTCTGAGATTATACCATTAAATTAATTGGAATAACTGGTTGTCACTAATCTATTAGATAAAACGACTGAACAAAATGACACAAGGAAACATAGTTAACCTATAATCCTCAGAATTTATTGCACTTTTTTGTCCTTTTTACTTTTCCTTCCACCCAAAAGATCAAAACTCATCTCTATGTACAGACTTAGAAATGCCATCAGTGGTAAGCAGTAAGCTATGTTGTTAATGATCCATCCTTTAAGCAGTTAACCATCATACAGAAATAAAGAAAATTCAAAACATAAAAATAAAAAATAAAAAATAAAAATAATACACATTCAAACTCAAACAAGGAAAATAAAACTATTTTCAAACACCATGCAATACCCACTGAATAGTCATATAACATTCGCACATGATGGCAATATAGCTCCAAAGAAGTAAAAATATAAATGGTTAATTGGAAGATATAAATAATAAAAGAAAAAAACATACCATGAGTAGTTTATACAATATTGACTCAACATCTTCTCCAACGTAGCCAGCCTACAGGAAACAACTACCTCTTTTAGACTAGCAGTAAACTGTGTATAGAATTTGCAGCCTACAGAAATGCAATCCACACAAAAAAGTCTTGACAAAATATTCTAGTACTTCTACTTTAATCATTATACAAGCAATGTTTGTCTTTGGCATCTAACATACTCCTAATCTAGCTTTCCTTAATCAATTAAACTTGCATTTAACTATTTAAGTCTAAGACATTAAATCAGTTAAGACCAATGATGCCAAATGCTCAACAATATGAATACAAAGTTCATACAGATATACAGAACTCCAAATTAATAGCATCTAGGTATTCCCTGATTTTCCAAGCTATGATGTAGCATTATTTTCATGTAAGTGGTGAATGTGATATATTAACCATAACTGGGCTTACCTGTGTTAAAGTTGTCGCATCAGCAATTACAAATGGCACATTCACAAAACGTGCTAATGTTTTTGCAAGTAAGGTCTTTCCTGGTTTACAACAAATAAGTTAGAAGGGAGTCTGAAACTAAAAAGTTTACAACAAGCTAATAATTTAAGGCTCAAATTTCCACCACATGAGACAGAATATATAATATAATCACAACATGGACATCACACCTGAGCCTGTTGGACCCATCAAGAGTACATTGCTCTTTTCCAGCTCTACATTATCGTCAACATCTATTGCTTCTGAATTTTCTGATTCTGCTCCTGACCTAGTATTAAAATCCAGCACTTCAAATTTGATCGATGGATCTACTAAAATAATGGAGAAGTCTAAGAAAAAGCTAGAATCTCTTCTATCAACAGCTTACAAAATGTATTTGAATTCATGGAACAAAGTGGAATCATGAATGCTGGTTCGAAAAGGGTGGGGAGCCAAAATTGACAATAAAAAGGACATTTGAAACAAACCCTTTCTGTGCATAGTAAATCCTCTTGTAGTGATTGTAAACAGCTACAGAAAGTATCTGTACCATAATAAACACAAACAATACATAATTAAGTTTAGTAAAAAAAACTTGTAAACATAATATGCTCTCCCAATTTTATGCTTGTTAACTCATTTTTTTTTTTTTTTTGGAAGACTAAGGCAACACGGACGTGGAAAGCAGAATAAACTTGAATACACATCACAAGGTCCCTAATCAATACAACCAGATCTAGCATACTAAGCCTAAACACAATGAAGGGTAAATATGGGTAGGTTGTTGCAGATTTATGAGTTTATGCATGCAGGTGATATACAATTGCACCAATAAGTCAAAAATCTATTGAAGTGTGAAGTAATGCATTGATATGTAGCAAAGATGTAAATGTAAAAGAGAGAGAGAGAGAGAGAGAGAGAGAGAGAGGCATTGAGAAAAATATGAAACCTTTTTTGCTCTGTGTTGGCCAATAACAAACTTGTCCAGCCCCTTGCAAATCTCCTTTGGTGTAGGCAAATCCTTCCCCAAATTGGACCCACCCCAACCATTCCTGTCTCCACCTCTACCTCCACCACCACCACCAGGCCTTGCCAGCCTAGTCACATTAAGGCCAGGAGCAAAAGGTGGGCCGGGCGGAGTATGCACGGCCAAGCCATTAGCAGGGGGAGGAGGCCAATTCTCAGGTGGGACAGAATTAGAGGACTTGAGAGTCCTCTTGGGTGGTGAGACCCTATGCTTGTTGTCCAAAAACTTCTCATCGGCTCCATATCCATTTCTATTAATATGTTTTCTATCGGAATCTCTGAGCTTATTGTTGGAAGGAGGAGCACTGAGCCTGCCAATCTCGATAAAGCTGCCCTGCAGAGGAGAGGTTTCAAAGGGTCGGAAGTCATAGGCGGTTTTACAATTGGGGCAGAAATTGCGAGCTTGATGTCCACTTCCAGCCGACGAGGATGGCTTGGGAGGGTCGTCGTCGTCGATTGGTGAGGAAGGAGGCGATAAATTGGAGGGAAGATGGCGATTGGAGAAGACAAGATCCATGTGAGTTGAGCAGCGAGGACAAAAGGCTTCGGCCTTAATCTTGCGGATTTGGGTGAAATCGTCGGAGCCGGAGCCACCGTGGTCCCACTTGTAGCGCTCCTGCACTCCGATCAAGGATTCGCGGCGGCGGCGATACGAGGTGGGACCCATCTGCAGGTGATTGAGAAGGGTCGATATGGTCGACGCCTGCGTCAAACGGTGGTTCTTGTGCGCCGCAGCCGCCAAATCGCCGACCTTTTTCCATCTCCAAATTGCAGACATTTCTTGAATATCAATTAGATCCAGACTCAGGACAGTGTTATTGATGTAAATTTATTAGTGGAAATTTACTTATTAATTTTATTTTATTTTATTATTTGGTTGTAATAATATAGACAGACAAGGTGAAGGAGAGCAATATATAAACACAGGAAATGCGGGAAATTAGGATAACACGAAACCAACCAAACAGAGAAAGAGAAGGAGAGAAGGAGAGAAGGAGAAAATGAAAGGAT
>JAYMTG010000466.1:0-12181 GCA_036897565.1 Pelargonium exstipulatum
CACAACTTGCATTGAATTGGTTTTGTACATTTGATTTGTTCAATAATATATTCCCAGAAACAACTATTTTGATTCCAAGCTAGGTTCTGATAACTGCCAAAGTGATTTTGTACAGATCTGAACCCGACTAATTTGCAGAACTCTCGTCCACCATCTGCTTCTTCCTCTTGCCCCCTCTCTGATTCCAACTCCAAACCCCAGCCTCTCTCGTCCCCCTTCATAACGTTGCTCGCCCATCCTGTCGTCATCGTCCGGATCTCCTTGCGACCTAAGGTATGACCTCTCATCTTCATTTGATCAGTCTCCGGCAATCCTCTATCTCTGCCGGCCGCCGGCCCTTTGGGAGTCCAATCATATCTAAGATACTAAGACTTTGTATGCATTGCAGACAGAGATATGGCAATAGCTCAAATTTGTAGTCATGAGAGACTCCAATCATCGCCACACATAATTTAGATCCATGTCATTAAGTAGGACTTTGTATGCATTGCAAGTAGAGATATGTAAATGGCTCAAATTTGTTGTTATCTGCCCTGTGCCAGCGCTTTGGCAGTCCAATCATCACCACTAGAGTTTTCAATTCTTGCCGTGACACTAACACGACACGAAATTAGCCTATTTGGACTCGCACATTATTGTAATAGTGCTTGGAGAACCCAACACTTTTAGTAGTCGTGTTGAATTCGTGTTGGGCATCCAAAACACACAATCACCAGTCGTGTTTTGACACACCCAATACACATAATTATATTGTTCCTATTAACATGTTGGGTCGTGTCGTGTCAAACATGTTGGATAGTGTCGTGTCAAATGTGTTGGTTCTACTGTGTAGAATGTGTTGGATTGTGATCGTGTCAATTGTGTCGCATCAACACGGCCCTTTAATTAGTTATCATGTTAAATTGCTCATACTCGTGTTCATAATCGTGTCGTATTCGTGTTGAGTCATGCAACACGATTACTAAACGTGTTGTGTTTGTTCGTGCAACACAGAAACAACCTTCAACATGACACGCACACACGAATTGCCAACTCTAATCACCACACATTTGAGATATGGAAATAGCTCAAATTTGCCGGTCATGTGGCAGTCCGATCATCGCCACACATCATATAGACCTATGGAAATAAGTAGAACAATGTATCCATTGCAGATGGAGATATCAGATGTGGCAATAGCTAAAATTTGTTGTCATGAAAGTACTCATGACAATGGCCAATCGATGATGACATGCTTTTGATTGTTGCCTGCCATCACTTCCATGTGATGATTAGATATGATTTTCTTCACAAACCAAACACACTGTAATGTAAAAGTTTTGCAGGTTTTCAACCTATCTGGGCAGAGAAATAGAAGGCTAGTCAGTTGTACTAATGCAGCAATTTCAAGAAGCGGGCAAGGTTTTTTTTTCTTTTTGTCGTTTATCATTTGATTCAATTTTTTTGTTGCTGTCAAATTTTGCTATACGAACTGTAAGATATTTCTTTTGTTAGGTGCCGACCTTGAGCTCCGGTATGTTCTTGAACTCGCAACAGACTCAGAGCTAATAGAACTTGAAAGGATTCTTTTTGGCCCCAGGTTTCTTAATCTCCTTCCATCAAAATTTTGTATGTGTTCTACCACATTTAGCTTGGTTGCTGAAAAACTAAGGAATATGTTAAATATTTGGATAATTGATTTATGTTCAAGTTGTTTTTCTATGAAAAATAATATGCTTTCTACTCAGTGAAATAGCTGTTGCAGTAATAAAAATTAAACAATAATAACTGGGGTTTGTCCTCTTTTTTTTCTGTGGAACTAAGTGTTGAATTTTGCGTAGACGAGTACTGAAATTTGTTTCATGTATAGAGGAATGAGATGTTTATCAACAGATTTGTATTTGACTTACTAAGGGCTAGAATTTTGTTGTTTAAATTTCAAGTAGTAGGGAACAAAGAATGTTACTTCCCCCCATTAACAAACTTGCTCTTGATATTTGTCAATGGTCAGCTACTTCAGTCCTTTGCTGAAATCTTTTACTAGTACAGCTGATATAGACTATGCCATGATTGGAGTAGACCTTGATGAGCGAGAAGATTTTATAGCAACTCTCGAATCACGCTTCTTATTTCTTGCAGCTGATGCCCGGTCTACATTAAGGTTGTTGTTCAATTATGTTGCTATCTGCTAAAGATATACACAGTTTATCTTTTAGTGAAGTTAGGTTGACTTAACCAGTTATACAGTTAAAACTGAAATTTTACAGAATTACTTCAAATTAGCTCTTGATGAAATTCTTTGTTCTTTATTGCGTAGAGGTTGGAGGCCTTCATATAGAAATGTGTTGCTTACTGTGAGGAAAAGATTAAACATACCTTGCTCAAACAAATTGTCAACTGAGGATCTGGAAGCAGAAATATTCTTACATCTTTTGGAGGAAAGCTCAAGGTATTTTTTCACTTTCACTACCTTTGGATCTGATAAGAGGAGTATTTGAGCTTTCTTTGAGTGTTTACACGTTGGTACATCATGCACATAACTAAAGATACAAATTAACATTTAAAATGATTGTACTGCTAATAAGTTAACTTGATTTTGACAAAGAACAGCTGTAGCTGAGTTTTTTTTATTTATATATATTTTTTATCAGCTAGCTGTAGCTGAGTTAGATTCACGATATGCTTCAATTGCTAATGGTCTGATGTGCTTGAAAATAGCCTTGCGATGACAGGTGTACCAGCTGAAACTCATACTTAATGATAGAATTCACATATTTTCTCTCTCCTAATTTTCAATCAAATACAAGCATCCCATTGAAATTGTGGACCAGTTGCAAATCACAATTTAAGTATATTTGATTGAGTAAATTATTAAATGAATCAATGAAAAAGGAAGAAGAACAAGAGTGAATGCGATGCCTAAAAAGAAATATCATGATTGAAGTATATTTAATTGAGTTAATTGTTGAACTAAATCAATATTGATCAGTAACATATTGTCACTACTTTTTTTTTAACGGAAAAAGTATTATCTATTAATCAACTGGACAAATTTGAGTCTATCGAAATAGAGACATCGATGGGCATATAAACCCTGAACCAACTCTCAGAGTGACACAAAAACAGACGACTTAGCTAATGCATGAGATCTTTGGCCTCTTTGTGATTCATTTGTCACATTCACTTTTTCACTCTCTAAATTATCTTTAGTTTACTCGGTAGTGCTCATTTTTGCTATGATAGAGATGCTCACTCTCTTGTTTGAGGTAAAATTCGGGGCACACGCTTTGGATTTCACTTAATGGTAGTCTCTCCTTGTGGTGTGCAATCCTACATTCAAAGCTCTCAAGTGGATTCAGGCTCATTAAAGGAAGCTGGACCAATACTCAAGCATTGGATTCAAGTGCTAGGCGTATAAGGCGCGCATTGCTGTTGGGCTTCTTTCGGCTCCTTGGTCAAAAAGTCTCAACAATAGTTATACATTGTGTTAAGGATCGGTCGGCCCATGGGACAAACTAGTTCACTCATAGTTTCATGGGTTGGGCCTAAATTGGTTTGATTGTTAACATGCTTAAATACTTCAGCCTGAGTCCGAGATTTTTGGGCTGATTCAGCTATGACCCGGGGCCAGGAGCCAATGGCCCATTTGCCAGCGGTATATCAGACGTGGAGCTTTATATATGCCTAAGCTTTCTATGATGCATCACGCCTCTTTTTCTGTCACCTTCTTTCATGCACACTTATTGAACCTATTTTATTTTATGCTGTCTTAGATTTCTCTCTTTCTAGTACGATGGCTTAAAATTTGATACTGCCTTCATGTAGTGAAGAAGCAGGGTCTTTCCCAAGTATACTGGAGTGCTCTCAGGCTCCATATACTGAAGGCAGCTTAGAACTTGGACTCGATCAACGGAAAGTGCAATCCCATTCAGCTTTGAAAGCTGGAGCATCAGAGCTTCAATCAATGATTGTGAAGGTATTTGCCTACTTAAATTATCTTGAATTGCTTGTTACCACTCTTTTAGTTCTCCACAGTCCACAGTCCACATTTGAAGATTTGTTTTGTTGTTAGGGTGGTGGTATGTTTACTTTGGCAAAGATTTATCAATTGGTAAGAAAATCACACATGCTACTTTTAATTTATACTAGTATTTTGTCAGCATTTGCAATCCCAAGCTGGTTTTCCATTTGTTCTAGGTAGCAAAGAGATTTTCAGGGAAGGTGTTCTCAGAAGCTGCCAACTATTTGATAAAAAAAGAAATTATCATGAAGGTACTTGTTTATTGCCATAACTTCCTAGGTATGTACAACTATACATGATTACTCTAACTTCCATATAGGGGATAAAACCTATTTAGCTATTAGTACAGTTCTAAATATGAAAAAAAAAAGAGCATTTCCCTTGATTATTTTTTGTGCTTGTAGTTTTCTGGATTGTCCATGGTAGAACTGTTCACCATACTATGCATGCCAAAAGCATTGAAAACATTTGGCACATTACAAATCTATGTAATGCAAGAATATTTTTCTAGAAAACAAGATGAATTCCTGATTCTTTGCTCACTCTTGTGCATATTATGAGATTTACTTTTCTAGTATATACTATGCTGTCATCTAGTTGGTTGAATTGTTGGCAGATTCTAGTTGCTGTTCTGCAGAATTGTTTCTTCTTGTGGTCATATAATAAATGTCATTGAGGCTACAAGTCTTGATTGCTCTTTTGATTTTCAGGGTGGAAAGTTAGCTGCTATTAACCTAGAGTCTAGAGCAGCTTTGCTTGCAGCGAAGCAGGTAATTAATCTTCATGATGATATAACCTTCTATGATAGATTTTTCAAGTTTTGGATATGCATTGTCATGGACTTGTGATAGAGATAAATTATTGTTGTAGGAACATCCTAAATATGTGATCATGGTTGGGGCATCAATCGAAGCCTCAAATATGGAATTGCACCTATTAAAAAACTACTCCCAAAATAATCCCAAAATAAGTGTCCTTTCTATTTTGAGAAAAATTAAAGAAAAGCGAATTAACGTTGTGTGTTTACTCTTCTATCCTTATGCACATTGTTGTAACAAACTTAAGGGGTACTAACTAACTTATTATATCAACACTATTGGTAATTCATGCATAACTAACTTCCTAAAAAGGAAACAAGACACTTATTTTGGGACCAAAATGCAACTGAAACAAGACACTTATTTTGGGACAAAGGGAGTGTTTGTTTTGGTGAACTTTACTGTGAATTAAACTTAGTGTTTACATATATAACTTTATGCCTAACTTGTTGTTCGGATTTAGTGATAGGGTTGTAATTGGAAAAAGAAACCAAGTCAAGCAGGACATTTATATTGAAAACCCTCAATTTATTGATAAAAATCACCTACTGCATTATATTGTCAAATAGACAATATGTTCTGTGCATGTTATGGTATTATATGTTAGTTTACTCGATTCATATTAATCATTTGTGACAAGTTAGTACCTGCTAAAAATTTTGGTTCAAAGAATTATTATTGCTTTGGGGTTTTCCTAACACGGACTAAGGGCCTTGAAAACAACAATCTGTTTATTGAATAAAGAAAAGGAGAAGAATCAAGGCATGCCATAAATTTCGATAGGGTGTATACTGATTTTACATATTTTTGGACTATGTTATTGCATGTGGACATTATTCGATTATTTGAATGTTGGCTTTGGTTGGTAACAATTGTGTGGGAAGCGGATCTTGCTTTCAATTTTGCCTGCTGGTCGAAGCTTACAATGTATACCAAAGAAATGTTGGGGGCATATATCTGACCAGTAGCTATAGCTTGTAACAATATGAAAATCTCTTTTGTGCTCTCTCTCTCTCTCTCTCTGAGTGATATCTCAAATTTCAAGATCTTGGAAGAATAAGGATACTGTCAAGTGTACTACATAATGATTTAGATGCTTGATCCATGATAATATGATTGTACAAATATGTGTGTACTCTGTGTTTGTCTATGATAATATTATTATATTATCAAAATAGGTATGTCATTTTTGTATGTACATACCTGTATGCATCTACATCATAGGTATGTTTCTGTGTGTACATATTTTGGGAGAATGCATTGTTTTCATTTAGAGGTTCTCATTCTTTCAATTGTGGACAGGGTTTCGTGAGTGCTGCAACAGGATATCTGGGACTGAGGAGCATTATGACATTACTTGGCCCTATGTACTCATCTTTTTGTGATAGAAACATATGTTTCTTGAATGTTTGTTTCCAAAATTTCTTTCTTTTTACTTGCTCATAGAGTATTTACATCTTCCTTTTTTCTTCTATTTTGGCATGATTACATCTACTGAATTTGAACCATTTTGTATCTATTGGTATATTATGCAGGTTGTGGGGAACATTGCTTGCTGACATAGTCATTCAAATGCTCGGAACTGATTATGCTCGAATCTTGCGAGCAATTTATGCATTTGCTCAGGTAATATCATCACACATGTTTGTTATGAATTAGAGGTAATATATTGTTATAACTGTGCCAAACATCTTTCTCTTGGTTGACTTTCTTGATATGATCGTAAGTTGTGGTTGTTGGTGCTATAGTCTTTGAGTTCATTGCAACGCTATGATTTGCAGTTGGAGCTGTTTCCTTAGAAAGCTCATGGAGTTCATTGCAAATGTAGAGATTGTTGTCTCTTTAAGTACTACTGTATAATTTTCAAAATAAAAATAAAAATTACTGTATAAAATTTAGAATGCATGCAAGGACTCCTAGTAAATTATGAGGACTGTAAACTCTAGTACATGATTTTATCTGCCAATTTCTTAAATTTATGATACTGCTATAGCACCTGAAAATATCTCGGATTTTAACACCAGCAGTCTAAATTATAATTTTTGGTGACAGTATTCTTGGAAATGATCTATGAAACAGCATATTGCTTGCTGTCAGTTCGTTCATATAGGCCATGCCTCCTAAACCATAATAGCCGAAGTTATAAATTATAAAGAAAAATCCTCTTGGTTCATATTCAATGGCTGTGGCGTGAAGATCATTTTCACATTTTGACATGACATGAACTTACCTAGTTTTCTCAACTTTGTGTTTGGCCTGTTGCCCTGTGTTGCACCATTTAGTTACAAGATTTATGACTTATGGACATAGAATAGAGAGGGCTGGTATATCTATTTTGTTTATACGGATAGTCTCTTTATGAACTTATAGACGGGCATATAATGATGCTGATAGTGAAAGTCAAAATCTTATATGAGTGTCGATATATAATTTTTGTATTAGGCATGAAGTTTGTTTTTTCTTCAGATTCGCATCACCCGTACATATAGGTCATCATCAGTAGAAGACGGAGGAGCTTAGTCCTTTGAGACATTGCTTTTCAAGAATTCTAAGTTGGTAGAGAAAGAGCAAGTTTCAACCATACTAAAGGTATTTTTATTACAACCAATCTTTTCATATTACATCTAACTTGATCTATTGTGTTTAACTTTGTCAACTTTGTCTCACTGTACACATTTCTAATCAACATTCTAGTATTCTACAATTAAGGAAACAAAAACTGAATCAACTCCCTTAAACCTTTGTATTTGGACTTAAATTGGTCCCTTAATTTTGTTTACCCCAAAATAATTCCCAAACTTTCTTATCTAGACCTAAATTGGTTCCTACCGTCAACGCCCATTTGCTTTTTCCGTTCAAAATGCTACATGTGGCAAAATAATAGTAGAAAATCAAATAATTATTGACATGTCAACCACTTGTAAAAAAAATTGCTAACTAATTTATATAAATAAAAATGAACAGCGAATCATCTTGTGCCACGTGGCATTTAAGAATTGTTTTAAATAAAGAATATACAATCAATCATCTTGTGACAACGTTTCACCGTTTCAGTATTATTTTTTATTAAATGAATGCCATGTGATGAGACAAGAAAGAAGTAGTTATGTTGATCAACGATGGTGTTTGGCAGCGTATTCAATGGTGGAACAAGTGGTTTTGTCAACAGCGAGCAAGGAAATTTTAATTAAAACTGTTGCTCAGGCGGTTCCAAAATTTGTAATGAAAGCTTTGTGCGGCTCTTGAGCAAATGCTCAGCTCCTTTTGGTGGTTATCGAAAGGAGATCGCTGTATAACACACTGGAGCTCTTGGAGACGGTTATGTCATAAAAAATTGGAAGGTGGGATAATAATGGATCTGTTGTGCTCCTATTGACCAGCTTTGATCAGTGTTGACTTTCTTGAACTTTGCCCCTTTTGGCTCCTGATCCGTCCCAAATGCTTTCCCATATTTTCCTTGCCATATATTTTGCGGTACCTGATGAAGAAAACACTATAACACACGCAATCATAATATTCAAGCAATAATGTGTAAATGTGATAATAAAACACCAAAAACAAGTGGGAAATACAATTAAACACACATGATCCAAACTAACCAAAAACACGGGAATGAGTGAAATACGATGCAAAAGGTCATGAAAAGCAATAAAATGTTGATGGATAACTCGATATAAAAATGAGTTATTACGTATTGTGAAGATCAATTGCGACATTGTTGTTTTCCCTGCGTCAAATGTCTCCAGCATTGGGTGGGGGCTAGGGGTAGTGATGGGCAATTTTTAGGTGTGAGTTCGTCCGTGGTAGGGGTAGGCTGCATCCAAGGGAGGTCGAAGCTTTTGCTATTTAAGAAACTTTGAGTTGGCTTAAAGATAGGGATGGAGTCGGGTGATGGTCGAATCTGACACCTTGTCTGTAATTAGAGTGTTGCATGTTTAAAATCTGGTAGGAGGTCAGTTTGGCAATATTTTAAATGATTGTTTAGAGTTAGTTAATTAGAAGTTTTGATTATGCTGAATTTTCTTTTGTTTGTCGATCAACGAATGGAGTAGTCCATGCTTAAATTAGGTCAGTCAATTATGTGTCAGTTGTTAGACAATGGTATGCTACTTGTCCCCAGCGTTTATAGGCCCTTTACTTGATGATTTGATATTAAAGGTTCGGTTGATTTAAAAAAATAAAAAAACTATAATATTAAGTGGCATGTAAGCTATTATTGTTTTATTATACAGTTTTTCAATATTATTTTTAATGGAAAAGTTAATAGGTGTTGATGCATAGACTAATTTGGGTCTAAATACGTACGATAGCTTACGAACTATTATGGGGTAAACAAAGTTTGTGGACTAAATTAGGTTTGAGTTAGTATGTTGAGAGACCATATTGTTGTGTGTTTTGAATGTAGGCTAACAACTGGGAAAAGAGGTTGCCAATCTTCAGAATGGCACATGCTGGTAAAGGCTTGAAGCTGTCCTGATGGATCTGAAAGTGTATGTATGTTTTTGTGTTGCACTTTAATAACTATATAGAATGTGTTGAGATCAATTTGTTAGAAACCAGTTACAATTACAAGTAGGTAGGTAGGTAGGTACAAAGTGTTGTAGTTGAATTGTTTATAATCAGTTTGTGTAAAATATATATACATGTAGTTGAATTGTTTGTTTTTGTTTTGGCCTTTCTGGACCCATTCGTGATCCAATGTGACCAAGATTGGAACATTGTTTTTCTTGCACCGACCTTTTTTTTAATGTGGCGAGTGTATCAAGCTCTCAGTGATTTTGTTTCTAGTCTCATCTTCGATCCAGGCTCTGTTTAAGCTAACCGGGTCAGGGCCCATAGTGAAAACTCAGCATGTTTTCTATACAGCTTGTTGATCTCCCATTGTCCGAATTAGATATTATCGTTAGTTTCACACTTTCACACCTTCCCTATCCTTCACACCAAGTTTATCTACCATAAGCAATTAAGTGGGGTGGTGTGGGATTTCAATTTTTAATAGTGTGGTTCCATCAAAACAATAGAATATTACTTTCTCTATTCCAAATGGGTATTTTAAGTTCTATTTTGAGAAAATTCAAGGGGAGGTAATTAATGTATATTTACTCTTGTAATGTGCTATGCCATTATAGATTTACTATTCATGCACTAACTAACTTTCTAAAAATAAAAATTTCAGAAAATAAAATAAAACTTTCCAAAACTAAAAACAATAACATCATTTTAACTCGAAGCTACAAGAGACGCTCATTTTAGAACGAGAGAGTGACACAACCACGGTTCCTCTTCTAGAGAATCCATACAGGAATAGAAATTAAACATCATAATGGTAAACTCCCCAGGTTTATCAATTCCTCTATTTCGAAAAGTGTAAAGGTTAAGGTAACAAAGCCAATCAACAAAACCATAATAGAACTTAATACCGCTTGATACGACTAAGATGAGTAATCCTCTACATGAGGTAGATATGTGAGATGTTACTAACTACGTATTGCCTACATACGAGTTCCTTCACTTGGCTAGCATCATCCTCACAAATTCATCGTAATTCACCTGACCATCACCATCCATATCTGCTTCTCGAATCATCTCATCTACTTCATCATCAGTCAGCTTCTCTCCGAGATTTGTCATGACATGTCGAAGCTACATGATGTCAAAAAGAAACAGTGGTTAACCCTCAGAAGAAACCGCACCCAATAGTAGTAGAAACGACATATAGTATTTGATTATTTAGGTCTTGAGGCACATTTTGACTAAGTAGGAGAACCAACTAAGAAAAGTGAACATTGCTAAGTACCTCGGCAGCAGAAATAAAACCGTTTTGATCTTTGTCAAAGACCTTGAAAGCTTCTTTGAGTTCCTCCTCAGAATCAGTATCCTTCACCAGAAAAGCAAAATAAAATAAAAATAAATACTACAACGTATTGAGCCTCATTTAGAATGCTATCGGTAGTGTTAAATTATAATATCAGGCTAGACATACAGGTTGGGGCTTCCACAACTAAAATGTCAACTTTGTTAGTAAGGTTTCAATTCCACCTTTATATATATCAACAATTAGCAATTACATAAAAGAAAAATTATAACTAGTGTGGTGGAAACAAAATAGATTGAAGCTCTGGGGTAAACTAGTTATAGTCACTATGATCATAAAATTTAGTTATACCATCTGAAGGGGAAGATAGAGAAGCTCACTGTCAAACATTATAAAATGTGTTAGACATATTCAATCAACCGTACACACATATCAAGTTTGATCTCCAAACCTATTTTATAATCACCAATGATCTTTCATCTAATAGATCTCATCACGGCTGCCCATAACACCCCCTAAGTATTATGATTTTTTTTCAAATCATCTCATGTTATTGTCTTAACCTCCACAGACAATGGCGTGTGCAAAACATGTTACTTCAAGAGGTTAATAGTTCCTTTTACTTACGAGTTTTTTGAAAAACAAAACAAAGTTTTGGCACTGATGATGATATTGAATTATAGATTGATCGATGGATTGTTCACGATTTCAAAAGAAAGTTTGAAAATAAAACATGATAGGAGTGAATAGGTTAGGATCATTTATAAATTTAACCCACAATATATAGTTTTAGATAATCACTTGCATGAGAGAGATCTAAAATAACTACTTAATAATTTGAAGATTTGAATTCTGCTAAATGAATATAAACTTCTACTACCTATAAATTAATTTATAATCAACTCAAAAGATGTTAAGCAATAGAGACTGCCCATACGTTCGTCAGGATAAGAGCAACAAATCAGGTCAACTATAATTAAAATGTTAGAATTAAATATAATTTTAAAATCTAACATGAAAGAGAATTTTCCGAAGGGTTGAGCAGCAGCTACACCCTGGCACAACCAATTTCCTTTGTAATCATCTAGTATCATATACAATTTTTGTAGTAGTCCATATCCTTACCACATCATTTGATGCAACAAACATATGGTGTTCTAATTTATTGTAGGTATATTATTGGTAATTCATACATAACTAACTTCCTCAAAAGGAAAGTGGAATCATTTTAGGACAAGTTTTTAAGACAAACAAAGATCCTCATTTTGGGACGAAGGGAGTACTATTTATTCTCACCGTGATTTTTCTCACATCTGATTCATTCTCATCATTTTACACCTTAAATCCTTTAACTTTATCATACTCTAAAAAAGAAATAAAATAACATAATCTGGCTAGATATATACATAATTACATATACTAATCACGAATAAACACATAGAGCCTCAGGTCTCTTCAGAAAGTAACTGCCTCCGGCGGTTTTGCCGCCGGATTTTTGTCCAAAATCATACCAACCCAGTCTTCTTTTCTTCCACTATTCCGCCGCCT
>JAYMTG010000467.1:0-12172 GCA_036897565.1 Pelargonium exstipulatum
TTATCCGACTAAGTCTCTCAATTCTTAATATATATATTGTTTTTCTTAAATTTATATCTTGAAAGTCACAATCAATTGAACAAATGTTCAACATTACATTAAGGAACAATAAATTGTGGGAGATATTGAAGTTAATTTCAGCAATATGAAACAAGTCTTAACAAGAGCTCAAATCAAAATCCTCATATATATCTACATGTAGTGTAACACATTCATGGCAATGTTCACATAGTCTGTTTTCAAGAGCAAATTAACATATCCCAGCTAAGTGGCAAGCAATAAACTTATTAGCTCGAACAAGGAAAAAAACTTGACATTTTCATGCCCGGAAATGTTACCGAATTTACAACTCATTTACTAAAATGAGAAGTAACTAAAAGAGCACAACAACTACATTACAGATCAACTGTTCCAAATCATATTTACTCAAAGTTTGCTTGCAGGTTTACGGAACAACGAATGGCGACCTTCAGCTATAATCTCCCCAGTTGATTTGTTTCTCACGAGAATTATTGTGCCCGAATAGCCTCCTTTTTGTCCTAAAACCCTCCCAGTGATCTCTAACTCGTCCTGAAAGTACCCATTCAGATATCAGATAAATTACATGATCTTAAGCAAGGAAGCTGCAACCATGGAAGCCTACAATAATAGATTTGGATTTCGCCCTCCAAATCTAAATCATTTACACGAGTTCAAGAACATAACTATCTCCTCATACATATTTCAAATTCATCGAACCCTTTAACAAGCCAAATTTCATAGAGGAATCGATCCCAAATCCAAATGCAACCCAACATGAACACTTACAATGCAATTTCAGAAACCGACAGGAGAGAGGCAGTGTAAGTAAGCATACAACAAATATTGAAAAATAAATATAGTAAGCATACAATAAGGGATTATTTGCATTCATCCTAGCGTGTTTGGGCTCATACATTTGTAATCGTGTCATGTTCGTGTCAATTGTGATGTATCGACATGGCTCATTAAGTTAGCGTGTCGTGTTCGTGCTTTGTGTTTAAAAAACGTGTCGGGTCATGCAACACACAATCAACCTTCAATACGCATGCACGAATTGTCAGCTGGAATTCATCCGACATAACTTATATGCAAATTAGACCAAAAACGTAAGCTAAGAACCATCACCCAGAAGTGCAAAAGTATTCTCAATATGGAGACATTCATGAAAGTATGCGAATAAGACCCAAAAAAAACGAGATTTCAAGTGAAAGCTTCTCTTACATTGAGCTTGGCAGTGGACATGAAAGCTATGGACATGTCCACAGAAACATTCATGGGAAGACCCTCCACATATATCACAGCCCCACCAACCTCATCAACCAAGTTCGCAACAGCTCCTGTAGCAAAGTTTCCATTCCTATCCTGTTCAAAAACTTGAAATTGTGATCATTTCGACGCTAAATTTTGTTCGAAATTAAGATCAGCCCTTTTTTATATACTTTTTTGTGGTTGCTGAAATTAAAATTCTGCAAAAGAATTCACTGATAGAGCTTGCAAGTCACAATTCAAAAATGGAAATGCAAATAATTCAGGTGATGAACCCTAATTCAGAAACTCTTATATAAACAATTAACCAAATAAACACACTAAATACCGATCAAATAGCTTGTTCGTTGAATTGTAAGCAAGAATTGCAGGTTAGGGTTCAGGTGTCTTACGGTGAGGCGAGGAGGGACCTTGAACGTACACGCAACGAAACCGGGTTCGACTCGGTCGACTCGGATGCCCCTCAGTGCAAAATCTTCGTAGAAACTGAACTCGAAACCGAGTCGGTGAGGGTGGATCGCGAGTCGCGACACTCTGTCCGATTCTTCATCGGGTAGCTCCAGAAATTGCTTGGCCTTCTCCATTGTAGCAATGTCGAAGCAATCAAGCTGACATTACAAGTACAGTATTGTGAAGGAAATGAAAGAAACTGGACAATGATTGACCCTTGACTTGTTTCTGAAAGTTTTTGGGGGTAGCAGCATGAAAAACGACTGGTCGTACCAGCCCAGGTAATATATGTGTTTCTCGTTGTGCTAATGTTTGTTTAAACAATGGGAAATTGCATATTACTACCCTAATCTATACATGTTTGGCACATAACTATCCTAAACTATTTTTTTAACACATAACTACCCTAAACTATGCCAAAACTTATTCCGTCAGTTAAGTTTGACGGAAAGTTTCATTTAAGTGATCACGTGCACTGCACATGATCAACACATTTTAAAATTTCCGAAACTACCCTTCTTCCCCAATACCATCACTCACCTTGAACATTTGAACAATCCGGCGACTGGAAAACTCGATAGTTGAAGTTTCCGGTAACCGGATTCTGCAATTTTCAGAAGCTTTCAAACTTACTATCAAAATTCCAAATTTAACCAATCATACTAAATTTTTAGAAACAAGGCAAGCCATTATTTACTTATATCCACACATACCCATTCACACCTCCCTATTAAAAATGCACTTGCCATTATCTGGAAATACTTGAAGTTTCTGGGCCGGAAAACTTTTAAAGTAAACATTTTTAAATTGGTTATTTTCGCATCAATAGCACTACAGGAATTTGTGCTGAAATTTCACAGTTCATTCATTTCTCTTTTTATCATTAAAATTCACAACTATTTGTACAACAATAACAAAAATCAAGCTAAAAAAATTAAAATCAACTAAAGAAAACCCTACACCAGAAAGCAATTAAAACACAACCCAACAAAATTAAAAATAATAATAATAATAATAAAATAAACTCTTAACTACAAAACGAGATACGGAGGGGAAGAGTGTTGTAGGCGGCCATGACTTCTTCGTGTGGCGAAGTGGAGCAAAGGGGCGGAGCATCTTTCTCCGTCGAATCTAGTGCGGCGGTTCGCGGCCAACAACTCGACTTGCTCCGGCGAGCCGTCGAGGCATTGCACAATAGCTCGAAGTGAGGAGGTGATGGCGGTGTGAGGGTGGTTATGGGCATGGAAGAAGCGTCATGGGAATGAATCATTAATGGTTGGGCTTTGAGGTCGATGGCGTTGGTGGTGCCGAACCAAGAGAAGAAACGGAGTGGCTCAAGACGAATGGCAGCGGCGGGGTGGCTTGCTCCGGCGATAACTGGACAGAGAAAGGGGTTGTGTTGAGAGAGAGAGAAAGAGGTGGCTGGTGTGAGTGGGGAGGAAAAGAACAATATATATGGTAGTTTAGGGTTTAATTAAGCAAGGGCATTTTAGTCATTTTAAGTTCAAAACTCAAACTCTGTCAACTTTAACTGAAAGAATAGGTTTTGAAACTTTAGGGTAGTTATGTGAAGGTTAAATTAGATTAGGGTAGTGAAGTGCTAAACTCGTATAGTTCAGGGTAGTAAACCGCATTTTCCCCTTTTTTTTATATATAACTCATCATTTAATTGATCTCAAGGGGCTTGGATCTGTTCGGCCCATACATATTGGGCTTTATTTTTTTCAAAAAATAAAAAATAAAAACTATCATCTTCATAGATTTCCTGAAAAACCCAAACCCAAAACAACGCTCACTCACTCAACAAACAAAACAAAACAAAACCTTCCTTCCTGTTCCCAATTCCATTCCATGGTTACTTTCCGATTTCAAATCCATTGTTAGGGCTTCTCATTATTCAATTCCATACTCATCCACACAAATTTCATTCGTTGCTCTTCTTTTCAATTTTCACTTCCAAACCCCAAAACCTAGATTCCAATGGCTTCCAGGAAGAAGGAATCGGAGGGCATAGCGTTGCTCTCAATGTACTACGACGAAGAAGACGACGAGGAAATGGAAGACGCTGAGCCACAACAGCAGCGAGAAGAAGAAGGAGAAGAAGAACCTGGCTCTGGAGACCCTAACTTCGACAAAGACGACGATCCAAATATTGAATCCGAGAGAACTATTGCTACTGATTCTGGCAACGACAACACGCCGCCGGTAGTTACGGAGAATTTCACTCCACAAGATGATGTCAAAGCTGGGGCTTCTACGCCGCAGCCGGTCTCGTTTACCTCGCCACCGCCGCAGCAGCAACAACTAGTGGGTGCATCAGATGCGAGGAGAAGTAGGCATGGAAGACTCACGATTGTGGACTATGGCCACGATGAGGTTGCTATGTCTCCTGAGGCCGAGGTAAGGTTTTATATTTGTTTTTCTTGCTAAGCTTTAGCTCTTGCTTGCCTGCCCAGATAATTGAGGTAAAGGGACTTAGTTAATGGATTATGATTGTGTTTTGGTGCTTCTCGGTTCATTATTGCATTCTTGAATGATGCAATTTGGAAAAATTCTCTGTATATGATTTGATTTCATTGGAAAACAGATTGTTTGACTCTATAAAATTGAACTATGTCAGTTGTTAGCTTAAACTTTGGGGAAGCTTTTTGTATTGGTTAATTTATCTATGAATAGTTTTAGGGAATTTCATAACCTTCTCTTTTTTGTGCTTTATCTGGGCTTCTGCTGGTTGAATCATTCTTAATTATTTTTTGTGCTTTATCTTTCACGTTGTTCAAAATTTCATGTTTCATTAGAGTGCGATTAGAAAGAGAAGGAAACCATTGATTACTTACATGTTTTATCTTTTGTGTGCTAACCTTCTTCACTCTAACTTACTCCTAAACTTGTTAAGAAAGGTAAACGATTATGCTAATTTCCAAATGGACTATCTTGTTTTTCTATTGCAGAATGCAATTATTTATATGTTATTTTTTCTATTAATTCTTGTTTTGGTGTCTTTAAATGCTAGGAAGGGGAAATAGAAAGTGGTGGACATAACATGTTTGGTGGAGAACTTCAAAGTTCTAATGGTATGTAGGTCTCTTGAGTTAGCTATGTCACGTTGTTTAACATGATTCTCACATAGATATAGACTTAATTATTTCAACATATTGACTTAAGCTAGCTGCTTTTATAACAGGTGATTTCCATGAAAAGACACCGCCAGGAACTGTTCATATTTTAACCCCTGCTGCTCAAGCAACTACTCAATCACCTGAACATCGTGAACCATCAGAATCTGATCCAATGAATTATGCAGCTAATGATTCAGAAACTGGAGAAGCTGCTGACCCTACTAATGTTTCTGAAGAGGAGCCTAAAGATGTTGATCCACTGGATAAGTTTTTGCCTTCTCCACCGACAATGAAGTGTCCATTCGACTTGCAAGTAAGTTCTGAATAGGCATCTTTCTGAAGTTCCATATGACTATGTTACCATTGACTGCTTTATTTATGTTTTTCTATATATGATAAATATGTGACAGTGCATTTTTTGTTGACCTTTCTACAGTCTAGTATGGTCAGTGTTGTATCTCTTTAGGCAATGTAGTAATTGTTGTTTGAAAGGGTATAGGTTAGAACTAATTACAAAATGAAGAAGAGGGTTATAAAGTTGGTTTCCTCTTTTTGAATGAATTAATAAAAGGATTTTCCACTTACTGTGTGAAGTACCTTCTAATCCCCAAAACTAGCTTCAATTTATAGTGTCAACATCATAAGAAGTTATATTCTATTTTTAATTTAGGAGTTAACATATTGCCTCAAGCCTTAAGGTAATGTTGTATATTGCTATTGTAATGGTAGCTATTCTTTAATTTCAGTTGTTTAGGCAGTGATTGACTTATGGATCTATAGATGAGTTAAGGTTTAGGTATACCCATTAAGCCACACTTACAAAAAGAGGTTGTGTTATGCATGAGGCTCCAACTATTGTGGGGTCTGAAAATGGTCATTTTATGTGCACAGCCTTAACCCTATTTTTTGCAAAGGGACAATTTTCAAATCCAAGACCTAAATGTCAAAAGGCCGCAATCTTGAAGTCTAATGGTAATTCATTATAACTGGCTTTCACTCTATCCTATTTTTTTAAAATGCTGGAGGGAACAGCAATGAGTCTCCAACCTAATGACGATTCGAACCAAGTATCAGCCGCAAGGATGATAAAGGATCTTACATGTGGTAGGAAAACCCCCAATAAGATTTTGGAGAACTTCTATTGTTATCTTTACTGATTCCAGTAGAATGAATCAATTGTGCTTCAATCACAAAATTCATACATATCATGCTAGTACTGTGAAGATACCCAGACTGTAAAAAAGAGTTGAATTCGGATTCAGATTTAAGACAATGTCTTACTTGAAGCTTTGATGCATTATACATTGGTATTGTAAAAGTCATGCTAACAGGTCCAGATTCTTTTGTAAGATTTCCTGTATCAAGCAATAAAATAAAGATTTGCATTATCAAAACAAAATAATCAGATGAAAATAATTTATAGTTCAAGTTTATTGTGAACTCTAAGATAATTAAATTATAGAAGGACAGAAGAAATGATACCATGTGATTCCTGTGAAAATGTCAGCTTTGCACGTAGAGTGCATTCAGATCCACCAACAACCTGTTGTTAAGCATTAGATTTATCAGCAACGTGTTCATCTTTCCCCTTTTTGTTTTTCAATGAAAAAACTAATTGCACGACAGTGGATAACATCTCCAACTAAGAGATCAAAATTGCATTCAACTTGAGACCATTCATAAGAAATTATTTCTCACCTTCTTTAGACTCCATTCAAGCCTCTTATTTGTCTCCTTGAAATCTGCTGTTTGTCCAATAGCTCCTTGCTCTAGCTCAAAAGTGGCTCTGTGTTGAATTGAAAATTTAACCAATCAACAATTTCACTATAAATTAAAACCACAAGTAGTTTCTGAACAGCTGGTGTCATCACTGTGTTAACTCTTTGATTCTTAGATACAATGAAAATAAAAATTCCTACTCCTAATGCACTAGTGTGATCTGCTAATCTATTGTAAGGTTTAAAGGCCTTCCTTCAGGCCAATTTTAGGTCTGTCTAAACTTTAGCAGCCTTCCCAAACATTAATTCAAACTTTGAAACAACACTTTAAAGACAACAGATCTATCGAATCAACGTCATGATACAATCCAAGAGAATATAGCGAAAACTGCCTGGTAACTGGGCCTTTAATATCTACTTAACTGACATAGCCGGACAGTTCCTTAGCATTATGATATTTCATGGCAGCAACTTTTGAACTTTTTTTCAGCATTCATGATTATAAGTAATTTATAACAGGTACATCAAACTGACAATATATATGCTCGGTTCCAATGAGGCATTAAAATTTGTGAAGAGCCATGGTTAATAAGTTTTTTTTTTTTTTAATAAGCTTTCTGAACTCTGAAACATAGCTAAACCATGAGAATAATATCTTGTATTTCCTCTGATATTCAACATCTAGGCAATGTCCAAAATATGTAAAAGAAATCTTATTCACTTGCCATATTAAATATGATAAAACTATATTTAGACATACCTGGAAGTATATTTTGGAAGTGGCATATGTATCGAAATTGTATTTGCAGTAATGCTTGAGGAAAACTCAGCATATACTTTAAGAATCACTTCAGCCTAAGATTGAAAAAGTGGTGTGTAAATAGAAGCCCAAATTAAACAACTGAAAATATTCATTCTGATTTCTCACTGCTATTATACTCTTGTTGCTTTTACCACATACGAACTTTCACTATTGCCATATAAAGATTAACTTTCTAATAAAACAAATTACCATTTGAAATGACTTATGACAGGGACTGTAAAAATTGGTACATGGAAATTATGATTTATAACAAGACCCAAAAATAACATGAAAGGAGCCGGCTCAGTGAACAAGGTTCCCACCATTGTGAGTTCTAAAGATGGTTATCTATGTATGCATCCTTGCCCCAGATTTTGCAAAGTAGTTACCCTAGCTTGAGCTCATGACCTCAAGGCCACAAGGCTATAACCTCACTGTGTCAAGGCTCACCCTCGCCCAAAAATAATATAGAAATAAAAGTTTATTTTAAACCCATAACTGAAGACAATATGCATCTTACCTTAAGGGATCCTGCCTCCTCAATCAATGTGTTAATTCGGAAAGGAGGCTTAAATTCCTGTGTCATACGGTAGTTCATCACAGGAAATTCACCATCTGGTGGTATCTGACAAATATTAGCAAGATAAGAGAATTACAAAACATAAAAAGAAATCTCTCAAATCAATGCACAAATTAAACTTCACATTGTCTTACTTCCACTCACCAAAGAAAGAGTTCTGTCTGCATCGAAATTTTCAAGACGCACAGATTCATGGAAATTACAATCATCAAGTATCACTGCTCCTGACCCAGTTGAACTTCTATAATCTGTTACAGAAAACAGCATCTCATGAGATGGTAAAAGGCACAGGACATTTTTTTCTTGTAGTAGCAACTAACAACTAGATCATAAAGAGCAGCTATAGATGTGTTATACTATCATCCAAAATGCATACATGGAAAAATAATTGAAAGGATGATAAACTTCCAAACACAAATTTCAAAAGGCAACATTTCATCACGGATAAAAAAAATTAATAGTAGACAACATCTGAAAACCTTTTGTTCACTGAAAATTTGTTCAATCTACACCAAACAATTGCTTTCACAGCTTAAAGCCTTCATATCAACCCATAAATTGATCTGCAGGTGCTACCAACAATTTGATATCAACTTATTGTATAGAAAGGTCAGCTTAGAAGGTAATTGCGAGGTTACTATTGTGATGCATTACCATAAAGTGCTCTCCCGCCTCTTCCTATGCTTAGATCATCGTTAAGAGCTATTCGAATTTCTGGATTGCCAGAAAGGTAACTCTTCATTTGAATAGTGCCGTCAATCTCCGAGGTAAGTATGTATCCCTGTTCAACATAATATTGAACAGTATTTTAACATGAACTAATAAACCATGTAATGATGATATTGAACAAATATAAATGAAGGTTCAGTGAGTGTTGTAATTATTTCTGTGTGTGCGCATCTATACAAAATGTCAAAACATGCCAAGGAACTCATGAGCCATAACTAAAAGAACCTAATGAAGTGAAATTGCACAACCGCCTTCACGTGCCTGATGATGAAAAGTAGAAAATGGCAAGGCTGACCAAAAACCTAGCCATTCTGTGTTCTCAATTTTGCATGCATCTGATCTGCTATCTCTCTGCATTCTTCGATTTTGTTTGATTTTTTTAACTGATGATGATATTCTGTATACAATATTAATGATCAATGAGTTTTATATTAATTATCTGTATTAATATGTCAAACATAAATATTATTAATTATGTTCATAACATATTCTCATTGTATCCTAGTTTTGTGAAAATTGTGTCACCGTGTCCATGCCCGTACAACACAGATCCCTTTTTTCATGCATTTTCACACTTTGAAACACAAATAACAAGAACGAAAACAAGTCTGGTGCAAATTATGAATCAAATACTTACACTAGAGCTGAATGTTACACTGATTTTCTCAATTATATCCACAAAAATTTCCTCCCTCTTTCTACCCCCGGGATCATTTGCTACAACAGATTTTGTCACAGCCGTTCCTGGCATTCGCTTGGTCCCTTGCTGGATGTATTAAAAATCAGAATCAATTGCATCACATATACAAGTTGGGTATAGAAAATGACTGCAGCTAAGCATCAATCCTTAAAAATTATGACTCATATAAAACCGTACCATAAAAAGGGCAGCAGGACCAAGTGCCGGCAAACGTGCAGCATCAACCACAATCGGCTCATTGAAAATATAGGACTTCAGCAACTCAGTGGATGTTGTTTGCACATAACCAAAATCCTGACATGAAAAAAATATGACAGTAAAGTTAGAAGTAATGTAAGAACTGAAGATAGCAGCTTAGCTAAAAAGCAACCACTTGCAGAGATGCACTTGTTCAAAACTTCTTAAAATTAATAGGTTCTACAAGAAACTAGCATTGACTTGCATCAACTCAAGCATGTTACAAGACTTACTCCTGACTGTGTGTGCGACCCAATAAAACTACTATATTTTTAGAACTGCAAATGGAATTGTTAACCAAAAAAAAAAAGAAGGGGGAAACACAACTAAATGCAAATGAAGTAGATTAATCTGTCAGAAGGGATAAAAAATAACAGTTTAAACATGTTGCTAGAAAGATATAACAATCACCTTAATTTAAAAAGCAACAGTCTGGAGGCAACATGATCAGAGTAAGTAAGAATGATAACTGACATTCAATTTCATTTTAATCTAAATTCAAATCGAGGGTACTTGTTGATAAAAAAAAAATCGAGGGTACTTTCATGGCTTAAACTCAGACAGTCTTATATATCCTTAGGCAATTCATACACAAGCACAAAATGAGGGCAAAACTTACTATGACTTCATCAAGCAATTCATACACAAGCACAAAATTCTTCCGTATTGAGTCTTCATTCAGAACCCCGAGATAATCTTTGGTGACGCGGGCTATCCTTTGTAGAAGTTCCAGGACAAGAGTAGGTGACACATTAACTCTTGTGGTAGCAACGAACAATAGCCCAACAACCTTCACGTGAAAGTAGTTCACACCATCCACGTTCTAATATTGGACAGATGATTTAAGGAAATTAGAACACCAGTTTACAAAAATTCCAACTATCATTACTTACTTAAACTACTCCACGGATTATCTAGGAAGCAATGAGTAGACATAGAGCAAAGCTTAGCCTATTGCAACATTTGGATGCGAAAACCGAATCAGAGATCCAGAACATCATAACACCATTCAAACTGGCATAATGCAGCACTTGGAAATTACAAAATTTATTAATCTTTTCGACCATGTAGCAAGTTACTAGCTTGCAAATAGATTAGAATGATTATTAAAAAGAATAAAAATCCTGAGATTTTATTAATTAATCAAGTAATTTAATTATCTTATCACAAATTAAGAGGAAAAAAATTCAATTCAGCAAACATGGAGTCAATTCTCCACTTCGATTTGAAATCTCTCCTATGAAAGACAGGTATAGCCTAAATGTTATGTTTCATGGATAAGAAATTCAAAGACTAAGCAAACATTACTTCATATTCAAGAATGGAGGACCAGTTAAGCTACTGCAACTGCTTTTCCTACAGAACACCGGGGACGATGCAAACACATAAATAATGAAGATGCATAAACTCCTGCACTTTCATTCGGGAAGATAATACCTACAAAGATAGGAGGTGCTTCTTCTTGTCCATCCTCGTTCCAAAATTTCACCTTCCTGAAAAATATCTCCGCACTTCCTTTCGATACTTCACCACGATCTGCAATAATGCAATGAACTTCAATTGAGTAAATAGGGAAAACACTGAACAATCATCATTCAAAAAGAAAATCAATCGATCAATCGATCAGCTAAATTATCAAAACTGCAGAGGTTCAATGTTCGCTCATTGCCGAAATTCATTAAATTAAGATTTGAATTACAGAGAAGAACAGTGCATAGTGAAAAGCGATTAGATCAGGGAGAGAGAACAAAATTGTATGGAGATATAAATTGGATTGGCGATCAGATCTGGTGCGAAGAGCGAATCTAGAGAGGAAGATAGGACTTACAGTCACGAAAAACGATGTTATCGCCTCGCTGGGAGAGGACGAAGAACTGAGAGATCATGCTTGTGCTTCGATGCTTTACTGGTTTCTGCTCTGCTCTGCTTCTCCGTCCAACACTCTTAGCTTCGATTTGTGTTGCGTTTTGTTTTACGTTATTTACAACTTTGCCCACACATGTCATGAAGTATTTCACTACTAAACCCCCCAAGCAATTTTGTATTTTATGAGGTATCAGGTTCGAGCTTTCATGTCGACGTTATTGTTAACAAGTTTCAAATGAAGATTAATTTAAGTGCCTTAAAATATCTTAAAGGTATCAACAACCAGTTTGCGGCCTGCTCAGGAATCAAATCAATCTTAAAATTGTTGAGGTTTTGCTCGGTTCGACACCTTTATACTCGGTATGAGTTCGGCTCGAGCTCGACTTCGTAAAAAATAGTCAAATTTGAGTCGAGCTTGGCTTGACCAAGTAAACTTCTTTTTCTCATTGTAAGCACACTCAAGTACAACCCATACACCTATAACACATCAACATTTTAGAGGTGTTTTAAATTCGGGATCTCATATATAATCACTAGCATTTATACCGCTCGGTGGATGTCATTTGTCTTAAAAAAAAAAGACTTGAAAGGATAAGTGAGTAGAAAGACATATTCCATCACTAACAACATTTGACATAATCAACAAATACAAGTCTCCTTTTAGGTTATGTTCATCATTTCTAA
>JAYMTG010000468.1:0-12172 GCA_036897565.1 Pelargonium exstipulatum
GATGGCAACCAACACTTCAGCTGGAGTCAATGCTGGACCAGTATGGGCAGAACCCTGCAATGGACATCAGAATTCTCATAAGGAATTAACCTATAACCCATCAAAATAGATTTAAAAAATCCTTAGATGATAAAACATAGAGATTTGAAAACAGCAATCAAATAATTATCATTGCAGCGCATGATCCCAGATTCGAAAATCCTGATTTAATCAGAGAGCTCTTAAGGCGTGAGTGGACAGCAATAGTACTTACCAAATCCATGCATAAGTTCTTTTCCAAGCAAGAAGAATATAAACGGAATAGCTTTTTTATTCTTCTTAGCAGTCTAGCAACTATATATAGCTTAGTGTCTTAGAAATATATATCCCATGTGTATGTTTAATTGACTAGACTTCAACATGTAATGGTCCCAATTCAAAAAGTGTATGCTCCGTCAAACCACCATAAGAAAAAAAAATTGAGTGAAATATGAGTTTTCCCAAGGATAGGATTGTGCATTATCGAAGAGAAAATACAATATGATATGCATTATATATGAAAATCGCCTCATAAAGCATATGCATACCTGAAGAATGTGTGCGAGTGCTGTCTGGAACTTATCTAATGGAAGGTTCACAAGCCGCGGAAAAATTGGGAAAACCTGATACCATGGATGTAAGTTCAACATCATAAGCAATGTCCAAAGACAATCAACACGAAACATATTGTAAAATATATTAAACAAGCAAGAAAACCTGGAATTATTGTTTTTTTTTTTCCTTTTTTCTGCATTTGAGATATAAACATGGCATAAGAACTAACATGGAATCCTGTAATTAAACAACCTTCTCTTGGAACTGGTGAATATTTGTCTTCACTTTACTCAAACTGAGGTTTAAAAATTATATAAAAATTCAAAACTCTCTTAATTAGTTCAATAGTTGGATCAGAACTTGGTTGTTTTTCTAATTTAACTTGGATACATTCAGTTCTTTAATTTGCTATGAACTAGAATGTCCGAATGAAAAACTTTCTAGAACACAATAATAGCAATAAAAGGTAGCCTACAAAGAAATAGCAACAAGTGACAAGGAATCTGCGCTAAAGGCCAAAAACCTGAACATTAAACAAGTACTAGCCCTTCTGCACCTGTGCCGCTCTATATTTGCACAAAGTATTTTTTTTTTTAAAACAATATTTAAGTTAATATGGTGGAAAGATCATTCTTAAAGTTGAATAATTTAAGATATTAGGACAATATTTAATTATGTACATATTGGATAGCTTCTGCAAATGTGCAAAAGTTGTGGAAATAAATTGCAGTCTGAGTTGACTAGAGTTGGTCTAAAACTCAAACCCAGCCAACCCCCTTATATATAATATAGATAAGCCATAGCTTATTAACAAGTTTTGTGTGCTCACCAATCCATTTTATAAGACATGCTACCAGGTGCCAAATAGCACTAACTTTTCTTATTTATATGTACTACTAGTTTCTAGTCTCTTAACTCCAAAAACCATGGTATACTTTCTAGTATTTGTGCAGATATTTTAGGAGGTCATGCCAGCCTAGAATAGGATGCTTGATTAACTTCCAAACAAGAAATGAGAGTTCATATGTAGCAATCACAGACCAAAGTATGCAAGCTTAGTAGAAGCATAGAATGGGGTTACAGCCTAATAGGGTGACAAGATACCTGAGATCAGAACCGGCACTCTAACATACTCAGATGATATAGCTCATTGGAATAAATTAAGTTAACAAAATAGCCATCAACAAAAGGTTAGATAGCATGTATATTGAGTTAAATCCTTGTTAGATAGATGACAAATTTGTTAGTTCTAATCGGAAGTAAACAAAGTTCAGCAGCAACATGCACCCATAGTTTACCTACATCCTGAAACCCCATGAGCACAATCATACAAGAGATTTGGAGTGAAAAAAAGAAGAAAAATAGTGTGACACAAACCTCATCTTTAGAAAGTGAAGATAGCATTGGGATAAGTATAGTGGCATCCTACAAGAAAAAAGTACACAAAGTATCAGCATGGCAAAGTTATTGACAGAAATCAAAGAGGGTTTACATTTGGTTAAGAGAAACAACCTTTAACTTAGTTTCATACAAATGTTTGACAGTTGCTATCAGGTCAGGAGAAGGTGTTGCTTCTTGAGTCAGCACTTGTAGAACCTTGCAAAGAACCAACATTTACAAATTTAAAAATGATAAAAGAAAAATATGAAATAGATTACAAAGTAAAATAGCTCTTAAGTTCAATTATAACAATGACAAAGGGAACCTACTGCCATCAACAAATTTTCAGTTCCTTGAGGTGGGTCAGATACAATACGAAGCAACTCAGAATGAGATGACCCTAGGGTTCTGATGAGAATTGGTATGTGGCGATGAATAGCCTGCATCAAATCAAAAGTCAGCTAAGAAATTAGACAAATAGACAAATAATCCAATAAACCATCAGAGGAAATTACTTGCAATAAATTGACTAAGATTAAAATGAGAACCAACAAGAGGGTAAGCGATTTTCAGTCATGTGAAAACTAGATTATTAGCACTGAAAGATATTTTGTTTACATGAAGCATTAGGTTGATGATCCAATGGCCCATCAGGCAAGAACCCCTTCAAATTTGAAACTCACGCTCTTCAACACACACACACACAGAAGACAGCTGACATATGGTCATATAACACATGAAAAGATGTCTATTGTTGATTAGAAATAGTTGATTGCAAGATCCAACTCAAACTTGCCCATGGTTGGGTTAGTTGTCTAAAGTCCAAACCAACCAGTAGCTCGAGAACATCTTATCTTTTGCATAAACTTAATACAGAAGTTTCTTAAGGAAGAAGTAAACAGACAAAACTCCATATGATAAATGGTCAGCCTCCCCTATGAGAACGGAGTCACTCACTCACACACACACACACATGGCACATGCTTAATACTCAATGTAACCTGCTAGCAATTATCAAGAATCGTTTTTTTTTTCTTTCTAAAACCAATAAAAACAAACCTGCTTAACAGTTTTAGGAGCTCTGCCATAAATATCGAACACTAATCGAAGGAGACTAGGTTTCTACAGGAAAGAAAGTGTGTCAGCACCATAGATACAAATCAAATTAAAATTAAAAAATAATATTGTCCTCCTTGGTTATCATTTGGAGCCACCCTGAACAAACCTTGGTGCACAAAGCAAAAAACAAAGATATGAGCCGTTGAGCTTCAGAAATTGACATAGTTGAAACACTCTGGTGAGTTGCTTGCACACAGATGGAGTTATTTTCAGAAGTTCCAGGCTCTGATACTTGAGATCCACTAACAGAAGTTTCCTGGTTTCCAATCTGCAAAAAAAATAAAATATTAATAATTTGAAAAATATTAAAAAAATCAGATAATGAACACCACAACCGAAAAGTATAAATGAGATACAAGCATAGCTCATTATCCTGGTCCAAGAGAGTGACATGTATTCAAAAGCAAAATACATATTGCCACCCAGCTAATGGTGCGCATACTTAAAAGCAAGGTATGAATAAAGATTTGGTCTGCGTGAAAGATGTCCAATTCACATGTTCATAAAGGGAAAAATAAAGATATCACTCTCTCTCTCTCTCAGGAGTTTCACGCCAGTAAATGCTAAGTTACTAAAGGGATTTTAGGCCAGAAACCATGCTAAGAACAGACTACAACAAGGGGCTTGCATTCTAACTTTGGCTGAAATAAAAGGCATCATCACCAAAATTGTACATGCTTTACATGAAGCAATAATTATACCTGAAGATGCCAGATATTATCAGTATTTTTAAAAAAAATATATAACAATAATTATACATGCTTTACATGAAGATGCCAGATATCCGCCCTATTTACGATTGGGAAGAGAGAATATTCTTTACCTGCCCTTCAGCTCTTAGCTCACTGGACTCAGATTGTGAAAGCTCTGTATTTGAAACAGGCTTGTCAACAGCAGAGAGCAACATATTTGTTGCAACCAGCTCCACATTCTCTAATATGTAGCTCAGCAGATAGAGCTTGTTTGCTACCTGTCAACTCAAATAGAAGAAAGTTTCAAGCATCACAGCTTAAATTTCTTTTATACATGTGAGAAACCCTACCAACAGCTAGAAAAGTCAAAAGACCCATTAACTATACCCTACAAAATAAATTAGAAGTGAGTACCAGACGTATAGCTTTTGCTCGTATCTCATCTTGTGAATGGATCGCACACTGCAAATGAAAAGTAAAATCGTAAGCAACAAATATCAGTAGAGAACATAAATATGATATTAGGTGAGAAAAATGAGTGTAGGTAAGACAATCGTGTATGGTTATTTTTCCTATGGAATATGAGAAGCATTAATCATAGGGGATCAAGCAATAGGGAATGCCCTCAAGAATTTAATTAAAGATCATTTTCATGCAGATTACAATTTGATGTAAGCTCATGCAATATCCAGCTGATGGTAGATAACCCAGATACAGATAATTGCCTGCATGTGTATGCATACATCCACAACAAGACGGCACTCAACTACAGGTCCTTCACCACTTTCTCGAGCAAACGATAAGCTACGTGTGTGGGAATAAAAGCACAGCAGGATGGCCCTCATTATTTTTTCTACAGGTCCTTTACCACTCTCTTGCGCAAAGATGTGCTAGCATGCAATTATACTTAAGTATAGGTCAAGATTACAGCAAATGGTGGCCCTCATTATATGTCTTTCTTCTATTTCCCTGGTTATGGGACCGATTAGGTGAAGATAAGATAAGCCATTCTCACAAAATATTTTTACAAATTCATGGAACAAACAAAACTAAGGAACTGGTAAACTACTTCGAATAAGCCATTTTCATACTTCCCAATAATTATTTAAACTTCTAAAAACAAGCATATTGACTGCAGATAAAAGTAAAATCATAATAAGAACACTTAAACTTACTCCAACCTAAAAGCTTAAGATGTTAATCGGACGACCCAACTAGTAATCTAGTATAACAGCTCTCATATTCCACGCATTACCAATGTGGGATACTTCAACACCCCCCTCACGTACAGACATGCTCTACATGTGGTCCAAGAATAGCACGGAGAAGCAACACAAACAGGCCACACAGGCTCAAGACCAAACCAGCTATAACTCCATGTTAAACTTCAGCCTAAAAGCTTAAACAGTATATCAAGCCGTCTCAAACTCCACACTTTCAATGTGTATACTTAAACAGGAACTATATTGCGCTACAAGATTCTAATGGTCAGGTTACCTTCAAAGCTATATTTAAGCAGGCTTGTCGGTTACATGGGCGTCCCAGAATCAAACTCCATACAGCACCAAGGCCTTGGGTAACACGCTCAACATCACGAACAACTCTTCCACTCTGATCAATAACATCAGCATAGCAGAGATCTTCCAGAATTTTTAAGGCAGATTCAGGAAGATGTGGAACTTCACCAAGAAGCCTGCTGAAAGACTTGTCTGAGGCCGGAAAGTTGTCCAGCAAAGACTTAGCCTACATTGAAAGGTTGTAAGTATATTGATCATCATATAATAAAGATCTTGTTACACTAGCTACGAAGTGCTTACCACTGTCAAGAGGAATTTTTCATATGCAGCAGCAGCAGCAAATGACGAGTTCTCATTCTGATCTGCAACCATGAGAGAACGCAAATGATACAGGACTTGCAATACAAGCTCATGTCCCTGAAAAACAAACTGATATTAATAAGAAGTTGAAAGGAGGGGTGGGGGGAGTGGTCTAAAGAAGGTCATAAAGAATAATATTAGTTGAAAAGATGTCTAAAGAAAAACACTTGGAAAGAAGAATCAATTGCCGATGCCAAAAGGTCGAACACTCAAATTTATTCAGGTATTGACCCATGTAGAGAAAAGCAAATTTGAAGGGCTACCATCCCCCAGCACATACCTTTTGCTCTTGGTAATCCACAACAATATGTTTCTGCAACATTGTTACCACATCATCATCCGCATCAGCCTGTGAAAATAATAGCATATAAGTCAACATATAAACTATTAAAAGTGGTAATTCATTCATTCATCTAATATTTCCATGAGGAGTGATAAGGAGATGAAAACAGGTCAGTGGCAAGTACGCATTGTAGAGTCGCCAACTCAGCCATCTGTGCCATCAACCAAGGATCACATTTGTTGCAATTCCTTAAGAGTGGACTGAATCTCCAATATCATTCCCGATAGATGAGAATTAAACTAAAGAAAAATCAAATCATGGACACAGACTAGACCAATAGCTCTCAGCCAAGATCTAATATGAAGGACAAATTAGGTAGCTCCATAGAACAGCCATAGTACAAAACCATTAGACAAAGCAATGTGTACAAAGGATTCCAAGGCTGGTTGGAGAGTAGTGACCAAGCCCATGAAGCCCACACGATATACGTGGAGATCAGAACAATGCACATACTCCCAACCGGAGGAGATTAAGCAGGCTGAGTTAGCCAAGTAACCATCAGCCGAGAAGAGACATGCAGAACTTACATAAGGATGATAAAGAAAGAAGATGGACAGAGAACAATCCAAACAGAATCTGTATTAGATTGCTAAAGTACAAAACATATACATCCTATTCCAACCAAAGTTGAACCTTATTACTCAGATGTCATATCAAATTCTTTGATTAAAAAAAACATTGTACCCGACTCATATTAACCAATTGGTACAACAAAAAGATAACAAGCTCATAATAAACGTGACAGAGAACAGTAACCAAGAATTGAAAATCTGAGAGAGGAAGATGATAACTAAGGCGAAAAAGGGGGAATGGTAGAAGAAAGGGAGGTACAGAAGAAACAATAGAGATACAGGAATTCAATAGTTCTGTATACAATATTCCAAACTATAACATATTAAGAGAATTTATAGGAAAAACAACCCATAGCAAATAGGACACCAAAATAACAACTAAATAGCCTAGATAACATAGAAACCCTATTTAGGCAGTTCCGCACAGATTTGTCAGGTGACAACAGCAGATGGGCCATAGAAAGACACATTCTACAATAAATCAACCAAATATATATGCAAATAAGTTTTACCTACCTGAACAACCAAACGGGCAAGTAATGCCATGCGTGTCAAGCTAGAACCGGTACCCTGTAAATGTTTGCATGACACAATAATCCGTTCAACAGCCAGATTCCTCACATTTCTTTGCTCCTCTTCGGGAATGTCAACATATAACGGAAGTTGGGGCAAGTCCAGACAGATCTCTTCGGAAGCAGATGCATTTGAAACAGATGGAGAATGCTGCTCAACTTCTAACGAAGATAATGTCTCATCTGCAGTTGTAGCTGCAACATCTGGAAAATCTGGAGCAACTGAATCCTGGTCAACTTTCCAAACAAGAGAAACTGCAGGATCTGAAGTAACATCAACCCCTGGAATGGGGAGCCTTTCGGCCCTTTGCTCGGGTCCATCTGGAACGTCCTCTTTCGGGGCTAGTTGTCCAGTTCCAGAAACCAATGGGCTTTCTAAGATGTCATCATCAATCTTAGATTGGGATGTCATAAGTTCCAAGGAATTCTCAACAGATGCCCCAATAGGAAATGGTGGAGGCTTACTTAAGGCATTTGAATTATCAAAATCAGATTGCATGCTACCACCAATCTCTGAGGCAGGTACTGATGGAACTTCACTGGGTGTGGCTACACGCCGAGGATCCAGGCGACGGGGATCCTGAAAGAATTTAACTAGTAGTTCAGTTGAACTGATATAGGTAAAACAAATGTCTGGTACAATAGATAGTGCAGAAAAGCAGGGATTAGAATGTAGTCACATTACCCTTCTTGGATCTCGTTTAGAATCTGCCAGGAGATTATTGACAGTGGAGATATCTGATAACGCTGTGCTGGTTGTAGTGATTGTAGAGGAAGGTATTTGTGTAGGGAAAACTGGTGATTGCACGGGAACTGTTGGAGTAGATGTTGCAACAGCTTGACCTGAATTACCAAGAGAACCAATTTGTTGATTTACTGGTAAGTTCCCAGGCCTCGTGAAAGGTGGTGGAGCCTTAGGCAAGTGCTTCATGTTAGTAATTACAATATCAGCCAATAAATCAGGCTGAACTTTCGAAATAAGAATTTCTAATGAATCGGCTCCCCTTTCTCCTTCTGCAAGTAAAGCACCAATCATAGCAATCATTTGTTCCACGGGAGTCAGATCAACATCCATCAAGGCGCTGTTGGGAGTTAAACCATTGGCAGAAACAAAATCCAGCGCAGAATCATTTGTTTGAGCTGGCAAAGCAGAATGCGTATTGGTATTATAGCGAATCCGCTTGGAAGCCACCTCATAACTATTTATTGGTTCTTCATAATCATTCGCCATAGACCTTTTCTTAAACAGATCCCCTGAAATAGGCGGCTGGTTTGCCAATTGATCATCCTGATATACAAAAAGTATTTTAAAGCAAGGCAACTGAAACTAAAAGTCCAGAACTTATAAGAAAATCATTTGCAGAGTTGATAGTAACTGAGCATGATAATTACCTTGCCCAACCTGGCGTCACGAGAAGCACGTTCAGCCTGTTTCATCATTTTATCAACCTGCCTAAGAACTTGATCAGCCGCATCTCCAGCATTCATTGCTCTTAGAACCCTAAGCAATCTATCTTTGGACTGTGATAAAACATAACACAACTTGTCAACCATAATAGTAACAGAAAAACTATTAGGTCTCTGTTGTCACGAATGACCCAATAGATCCCAAGAACTTTCATGTCCACAGAACACAAGAGAAAGAACCCAAACAATACAACAATATTTTTTATAGTTTTGAGCTCAAGGGTTCCTAACTCAGAAAGTACTTATTCATAGAACAGTATATTCATATGTGTGTCCCTACTGTAAACTTAGTAGCAAATTATCAGTCGTAAAGAAGTACAATAACATATAGTCAAATTTTAAGGTCAAACATAAAGTACCACAGCAGACAGAGAATAGGGCAACTGATCTATAGTCAAATGAAGGAGAAAGGAAAACAGATATGGATTTAGTGTGATGTATAAATAAAAAGATAGATGCATGAAGCCTTACCTCTATTATGGATGGATGGGTACATCTTAGGAACCCCAAAAAAGCGGTTCTGAAGCAGTAGCGGATACTTGGACCATGACTTCCCTTCACCACCTCAAAGTTTGGATCAAAATCAAGCAGAGCAGAAAGAATAGTACTATAGTGGATGGGTCTCTTCCTTGCTACCACTGCAAGACTGTCAAACCATGCAAAACAACTGTTAGCCAGATATAACAAACTGAAGAAAAGTGAAACTAACATCCCAACAGAACAATTGGATCATGAATAAAAATAAATAAAAACACTACTACAACACGCATTCAGTAAAATGGACAGGGTGCTCAATAAGGGGAACACATGACAAACTTTACTCCCATCTTGGGTTGCAGACATGGAGTAGCATCCCACAATGTCTTTGTCCCATGTAGAAAACTAAACTCAAATAGAGGATCCTTCCCAGTATACGGGCACGTACTACCTTTCCTAGCAATACCAGATTCAGTTTCAATCCTTTCCACAGCTGGATGCCTAATTCCTATTTAGCTAAGTCCGTGAAATCATCAGAATCTAAAGAAGCCATGCCATACCCAAATAAGTAAATAATTAATATACCAATGTCAAGAACATCGCACAATGGAGTGGTCAATTACAAGAAACCATATTTAAATTTATTGAGGACAGAAAAATTCTGTAATAGCAAAATATGTTCAGTAAAATAAGTCACAAGAACATCTCATAGATAATGAAACTGGGCCCTCATATTCCTACTGACAATGACGGTATTTTTAATGCAAAGATGGTAAAGCAATAACCTGAGGGCAGTTTTGTCACAAGAATGTGTGTACAAAGAGAGGAAAGAACACAAATCTTGAAAGGAAGTATTAATATACATACAGGAGGAGAATAACTTGCTTATAAAAAAAGAGGAGAATAACTTGTGAAACTAATAAACAGTAAAAGACCAGTTACAAAACTCCCCAAATAGAGCAAGCTATTTCTATAGATTTGGGGCAGTATAAGCAAAGGTTTTCAGGTGAAGAGTAGGAAGCAATGAACAAAAACTAGGTTATCCTGCAAGTTCTCTGTCCAAAGCTCCAATATAATTAAGTTGAGGATCAGCAAATTACAGCAGAAACTTTCAAAGTCATTGAACATAACGATGAGAAACTGCTTGTCACAACTATATTCAAGTATTTATAGAAAGTTAGTTGCTGATTATCATACTTTGAAGTATTGTGCGTGTCTTGAATTACTAAATCTAATGATTTGATCTGAACAAATCTATTGGCTTTTAGAAGTAACTATCTTCTAGCTTTTTAGAAGTAATAGAAGCTATATCAGATACTTCCAGAGTAGCTTTTATAACAAAACCAAAAGATCACAAGGGAAAACCAATCCATACTCACCAAGAAAAGGTAACTTCAACCAATAAGGAATCCAGGCGGACAATAGAATATATAATAAAATGATGATTTGCCTACTACAAATAGTCCCAGAACAACATTTAAAAATTCACAACTCCAATGCTGTATCAAATAAGACACAAACAAGCATACAACATACTGAATGTACCGCCTTATTGAAACTTCGCCACAGATCTATTTCCCTTTTATTAGCACCCAAAAAAAATGTTGTTGGAGCCAAATTCCCGAACAATAAATTTTAAGATCCAAAAAATTTCAATGAAAAGAACACAACATATCAAACTGTCAATCGTATATATAAGAAAGTCAGCAGTCATTTCTCCACCTCAGTTAAGACAAATAGTATGCCAATTGTTGATGAATACAGGGAAATACTCATAAAATGCAATTTGGTTAATTGCATTTTAATGCTTTATGTTACAGCATAAAGAAAATCTTCAGAAAGCATAAGATGCTTGCTATTACTATGCACCATATCCTACTGTCATCTATATCACATTCAAACACTGTGATAACACTACAGCAGACATAGCCTAAAGCAACTCAATATCACTGTAAACATTACTGTCCTTAACTTATTTAACTAATTATTGCATCATAAACATAATCATTAAACATCTTACCCCACAACTACCAAGTTTTCATAACAAATCCAATGTCAAAAGGATACTATAAAATACGATTTTTAATGACTGATCAAACACATATTTTTCAATATACATATTTCAGTCTACCAAATCAGAAAAGCAAAGGACCAATATGAAATCCAACACCAAATACACACTGAATACCAGATCAAATGCATACAGCTCGCCACTGTGCAAGTGAGTTATTTTTATATCTGCCAAAAAGTAAGTACGAGTGTCAAATCCATCCTCAATTTATTTCAGCACTTGACAAAAACTCACAGAACATGATTAAATAAGCACCTATGTATGTAACACTATCTTAAAAAAATTATCTGAAATGCCAATAAATTCATTTCAATCCGGCAGCCTATGTTTCTTGTACTGATTGTGGTTACAGTGGCACAACTTGAATCTCAAAATAATGTGCCTCCAGATTATGCATGCATCTCCTTCATTCACAACCTCCCCAAAAGTATTCTTCTGACTATTAACTCTTGTTTACTCAAACTAAAACATCTTCCAGGATATGCATAGCAGGCTCTACTGTCCCCTCACTACGCTAAATTTATCCCCTCCACAAAATAACTCATGGCCTGTTCTAGTCAGATACTTGAATCATCATCATCAGAATTATACTAATCTTCATTCTCCATTATCAAAACCAAAAACATGGACAACTCATCCTCAAGTCAAAAAACACTTATACAGTGTCAAGTCTTGAAAACAGAAATGTGTTTTGTGAATCAAAGTTCAACGGGAGTAATCATTACTCTAAAGGTCTCCAAAGCAGTTCACATCATCCTATCACTCAGCTGTTTTAGTCAACACTCAACAGCATATCCATTGTGATTTCATATAAAAAAATAACATAAACAATAAAACCTAGGATATGTAACCACTTCTGCAGGGTATGCACTTGACTATACAAAGCCAACTGTCTGAAGAAACTAAACAAAAACCATGCTACACAGTTTGTGTTTTTCAAGAACTACCTATCACATAAGGCTACACAGTTTGCCTATCAAGCAAAACTTCTAAATAACCATCAATGAACAGCCCAGGATACCAATTGTT
>JAYMTG010000469.1:0-12166 GCA_036897565.1 Pelargonium exstipulatum
AAAGTGGTTTACAATAAGGATTATGTGTGGTCAAGACCAAAAAACATAACATGATCCAATTAAAGTGGTTTACAATTAAGGATTATGTGTGGTCAAGACCAAAAAACATAACATGACATGTGTAAAGTCAAATATACTAGTTATTATAGTTCATAAATGTGTAAAAAGTGAGTTTATGTTTATATTTAGTACCACGCTATAGTACTCCTATTTCCTCACTATTTGCGAGCAAATAGCGAGCAAACATTTGCTAACAAAAATTTACTCACAAATTTAGCAATTTAGCAATTTTTAGTAGTGTACAACCCGTTCCAGTTCCGCACCGACCAAGTCATGAACGTGGCTCGCCGATCCATGTCTCGTATCCAACACTTCAACTGACAAGATGACGAGTAAAGGTAACATCATCATTGACTCCGGCACGCCTTTGACGTTTCTTTGACGAAAATAATGAGTGAGCTGGTGAGTTCTTTGAAGGAGACTATCTCCGCCGGAGATGACATATCTTCCGACGGAGATAATGAGTGATCTGATGTATCTTTTGACGGAAATAATGAGGAAAAGATTGTATCTTTATAGCAATATCTAAATTGTAATCTCAAATGGTAACTTTGTTGTGTGTGTCAAATAGCAATAAATAAAAGTGATTGTTGTCTCATATAACATTATTTTTCAATATTATTAATTTATTATTATTTTTATTACAACATGTAATTATGTAAATATCAACTATTACAAGGTGAAGGATTAACCCTCATCATCAGAACGTTCGGTTTTTACTGGCTTTACATAATACACTTCTGGCATTTCTGCAATGTACCAAAATTAAATTAATAATTAACTTATTTTTTGCAAACGTATTCAAAACTAAAATCACGTAGTTTTGAAATAATCACTTACTCAAAACTTATAGATTTTGGTGCAATTGATATAATTATTAATTTATTATATATAGTAGTTGATTGATATTTGTTAAATTCATATATATTGTATTACTCGATAATTTATTTGCCTCTTTTTCAGCGAGTCTGGCTACAAACCCCAAGAAGGAATTATAGTCGAAAGTATAAAGCAAAGCATCCGCGGACGTGCTATACCAAGTTTCAATATAAAAAATTATCAGTTAGTCTATCAAACCGAATCGAATAAAAAAAAGACAAATCTAGCTTATAAAAATTAAATTACCCGCTCTCCACCACCTTGGCCAACAAACACAAATTATCATCAGCTGTATAGTGGTATTGATCTCGTAGAGCCACCAAAAAAACCTGTAGTTTTACGTGCATCGATCACAATTAGTAACTATGATAACGCAACAACAAATTAAGATGGATGGTGATCAAGTTTGTTCTAAACTATATACATATGCTTCATCTGTCTCAAAACGGGTGTCCTGTTTCTTTTGAATTCTTATCCTAATATGAGCATGTTTTTTCCCTTTTAGTAAGATGGTTTCACATGAATTATCAATAATATTCTTATAACAATTTCGTCCGTATCTCTTAACAAATGATCACGAAAATACAAGAGCAAATATATCATACTAACTATTTTTTTTTCCTCAAAAATAAAATTAGAACATACTTTTTTTATTGGGCTAGCTTGAGTATGAGCATGAGCCTCAGCATGGAAAGTAGCAAGGAATATAAAGATGGTGGACATGTTGGATTATTTATTAATCTTGTGGATTATTATTGTTAAATTACTAACACAAATAATGCGTGATCTATGTTTGTATAATTACCGAATCGTATAATGGAATTAATCCGTATTAATTGCACGAATAAACTGTAAAATGTAAGATTTATTCATTCGGATCCAACTTCTAACCCATTATATAGCCCACTAATATTAAAGTTGTATATATCCATTTGACTGTGGGCCTTATTTTTGGGTCTCACATAAAGCCCAATACTTGTATATTTTACAAAACCAGTTTTTAGTCTTGTTTGGCTTTGGATTTCTCCATGAGTAAGTTGATATGAGATATATATGAACAAGAGAGAGTGGTGATAAAAACACCATTAGAGCAGCCAAGCTTCTTCTTCTTCTTCTTCTCTCTCTCTCTCTTTTCCATTTTCGGTTCTCTATCTCTTTCGATGTCCTTGGGTGATACACGTTGCAGACAAGCTCACTTAACAATGATTAATGATGCAAAATCAAGCTAGCATATAGAAGCTTATATGAGTTAAGTTCTCTCTCAACTCTTGATTTAATATTCAAGTTTGTCCATGGACTTTTTTTATGAATATTGTGTTTAATCCCCAAATTTTTCTTCAATATACAACATTTATCATTGCTTAATTATATTTTTTCATACGTCTTAGTGCTCCAAATGTTGGCATCTTGCAAGCTGAATTTGCTAACCATTTTCTTTATATATTTTTGGATTACAATTCCAATCGGTCCATGTACTATTAGAAATGAACGAAAAGAGTCTCCCTACTTAAAAGGAATCAATCTATTTCTCTTACTATTTCAAAGTGAATCGAAGTAGTCTATTCCGTCAATTGACCGTATGTTAAATGTGCTGATGTGGTTTAACGGTAAACTAATAGTCAACTAGCAGAACAAACTACTAGTTAATTAGTTCATTTTGTGATAATTTGAGAACTAAATTGGCCCATTTTACAGTAGATTGATAATTTTGGTCAATTGCTGAAAGTACATGAACCATTTTGTGTTCTTCTTAAGATAGTGTCACAACACCTTCTATCCTATTTTTAGCTATGCTCATACCAAGTATCTTACTTGTTTCTCCTAGGGTTTTTGGCTAAAATATCAATGTCATATGAAGTTTCGACTTGTTGATTTCTTGCTTATAATCTTACCCAACATCAACATGTCATCAACATAGATGATAAGGTCGGGAAGAATAGTAGACTTACTCAAAAGCCCCTGTCATGTCCTCAAGTCATTGTGGAAGATCCTCATATATCCAAACAAGTGCGACGATGATACATAATACTCAATATTCTAGGACATTATCCCTAGCGATAGAGGCTTCTAGGGGTTTTAGTGCTCGCCTCAGCACACGCATGAGAACTTTTTGACTTTTTTGACGCCATCGCACACTGCGTCCTGAAAGCAAGAGTCCAATCCGCTAAGTGGGCCTCATAACGGCCCATCTCACCATCAACCAATCACATGCCGACACATTACAAGAATTAGAAGTTAGTATAAATACTCTCTTCTTGTTAAGAGGATGAGATCTATATTACCTTATATTTTCTTTTGATCGGCAATAGATACTTTAATTTATTCAAGTAAAGATTATACAAGAACAAAGTATAAAGAAATACTCTATCAAAAGAGCAATACTAAAAACATGAATCAAAAACGACCCAAGAAGAAGAAAAAAACACAAAGAAGACAGCCCAGAGGATTGATTCCAGAAGACGGAAGTGAAATGATCCGAGAGAGACAACTGCGAAAGAGACCCAACGAAATCGATCCAAAGCTGCGAGAAGAATCTCAACTGCTGCAGATATTAACAACATTTATGTGTAGTGAATCTCAACTGCTGCAGATATGGATCAAATCTACTAAGTAATCATATAACTTGGTATAATATTTTGTATTGTTGTTATCCTCCAGTGGTTTGAATAGTTTTTTAAGAAAAATTAATGCAGAAGAATAACATCCAAGAACCCCAATTTTGTACAAGCCATTTCATATTTCTTTCAACCAACCGGAACATTGTTCTCAAGTCATGCCACATTAATTTGGCATTCACAACAAAACTCATGCTGCATCTCCTACCGTCATACAAAAAAAACCCGTGCTTCTACTGTATCCTGCTCTACTACGAAACCAAATTTCTCAGCAATCCATTGTCTCCTTTTCAGGAGGCTCTGCAGCATACAACATTTCATCGTCTGAATCAGGTACCACAACAGGGTCGAGAGCAGCATTACGGGTAGGCCTTTGCCTCAATCTGTTCTTTGCAGCAGCAGCAGCAGCAGCACCCGGTCTTCTGGTTTCTAGATCTAGCCTTCTGCTCCCAGCAATGAAGCCTGTCTTATTTTCAGAATTGGAGTCTTCCACATTTTCATTATCAACTTCTTGAAGCAAGTCATCCTCTTGTTCAGAGCCACCATTCACATAGTCCCCTTCGCTACCAGAACTACCTTTTGGATTGATGTTCACATTCGAGGATGTCCTTTCCCCGCGCTCCCTATGATTTGCTTCTTGGCTTCTATCTTCGTAAGTCTCTCCTTTCCTGAATCATGAATTAGAGTCAACAAACCAAGGATTTTTGTTTAATCAAAGTACCTGGAAATAGCGACAAAAGGTGGGCTCTAGTGATAAATAGAGAATCGAGGCCTCGAGGAATACATTGTCCACATTCGAGAATAAACAAGTTTCAGTTGTTTAAATATAAAATTTTTGAACTGAAATAATACATAATTAAAAAGGTACTTTAGGAACCGCAACACATAGTGAGCCATGGCCAGTAGAGCAATTTTTTTACACTGTATGGTATGCAAGTCGATTTCTTTCATGCTAAGGAATGACAAAATCAGTTCCAAACTTTAATGAAATTCCTAAATTAAGCATCATTCACCAGTCATTCATCAAAGTAACATAATTTTCAAAGCAAAAGAGAAGAAAAAAAATTGTTGCCGAAAAAAATCAGAAGCATGGGACATAATGTAAAAGCCATTCATAAAACTTAACATAAAATGTAAATGTTAGTACATTATCTTACTTTGTTTGCTGAATAGCCTCGTTGATGGCTCGGTCATACTCATCTGCACATTGTTCCTAACGTTAAAAGAAGCTCTTTACAAATAAAGCCTTTTCTTACCCCTACCGCAGGACGAACCAGAATATAAAACTACCAGTAGTGAAGTCTATAATTAAAATCAGTGCATATTTGTAAAATTGAGAAATGAACACACAATGCTGTAAGGGAAAAAACAAGTACCAAGAACTTAAATAGCTACCGATCTCACTGCTGTGGCACAACGCCAATACAACTAAGCTAATTGTTTCACAACATCCATGTACATGTCCAACCAAAGCAATATATTATTACTATATTGGAAAGAAGGGAAACTGGGAAACCATATCGTAATGGCCCCAAATAATAAGAAATGACTGCATTTAATTGATAACGCTACCAGCAAATATGCATCTAATGCAATTACATAGAACTAGCTTATCAAGCATTTCTGCTTAATACAGAAGCACCCCATTCTCAAATAGCATCCTCCCACAACCATTTGCAAGTTTAAAAACATAATAACCTTAAAGAGCCTTTCTTTCAAATAATTGGAAACAGAAGAATAGCATTGAGTACAGAAAAAAAACACATAGATGTTGGGGGCCTAATCGGCTATCCAGTAAACACATCCGAATCTACCAAAAGGGAACACCCCAAAGGCCCATAACTCCGATGCAAAGCCCACAGGGTGGCCACAGGCGAAAGCCCTCCAAGGCCTGTGCAGCGAAGCAACATTCCACATCGAATTAAGAAACTATCAAAGGCGGTGCAACACAAATAGGAATGTAGAGTCTTCCTCAAAGAGGTAAGACACCCTATATATAAGCCCCATACCCACCAGGGTTCAGGTATGCCTCAACCACAACTCTTCTTCCGAGCTAAGTATTCTACAGTTGCTGTTAGAGGAAACACCATCCCTTGAGCTTATTTTACAGGTTTGGCACAGAAGCTAGCACAAAGAATGAGTGAAGACCTGATCAAAAGTCAGACCGATCAGACCAGAACAGGGACGTCCTCAGTTTGATGTGCTACACCAAGTAACCCACATTCCTGTGTAGTAACAGATGTTTTATAGCAGGAATCTAAATCTTGCTGTGAAGCAACTTAAAAATATATACCCTTTGAGACCTTATTTATACAGGTTAGGCACAGAAGCTAGCACGGAGCATGAGAGAAGACCCGGTCGAAATGCAGATCAATTAGACCGAACAGGAATGTCCTCAGTTTGATGTGCTACACCGAGTAATCTCGTGCAGTAACAGATGTTTCATACCAGGGCTCTAATTACTTGCATTGAAGCAACTTAAAAATATAAGCATCTTATGGAAGTTATATTTAAATGGTAAAAGTTAGAATTTTTTGGGCATTTAGAGTAATGTTTTCTAGTGGCCCATTTGTCAGTGTTGATTTTCGTGTCTATCTTCTTCAAAACTCATTTTTACAAACTCACTTTTGGACAACCACAGTTACATTTTGAAACTATTATCCAAAATTGTTGTGGTAAGAAAATGTTTGGTTGTACTGTGGGGCATACTAATCGGTGGATCCTCAACGGAGAAAGACTTGAATGACTTCAGTTGAGATTCCCACTTCATATTATGGACACGGCAACTTGTATTATAGAAGCAACAAATATAAAAACACATTTTTGTTCATATCAAAACTATTGATCATAAACAGTGATAAAAGTGAAGCAGAAATTAGCTGAAAGTATAGACAAATTCAAAATTATTATAAGATACCATATGTGTAGCTGACAGGCCTACGACTGCGACATGAACGAGTAATCCTAGGGCAACAGAAACTTTTGGAATCATTGAGACGCATCTCTTGCCTCTGTTTTCTTTTAAGTGCTCTTTCTTTCTTCTGTTACATTTATTACAACCAATTAGCATAGATAAACAATAACAGTATAAGGCGGCTACACCCATAGCCAATCAGCCAAAAACTACAAATATAAAATCATGTTGTAGCAATTCTTCTTGATGTGCTTCTCAATAAAACTTAGCTGAATTATTTTGGTATGACATGATTAGTAATCCTTAATCCTAAATCCTAATGCATCTTTCTTGTTGGGACTTGTCTTCAGGAAATGCATTTGAGGAAATCAGTTCTGTCTAGACTTTCAAGTAAAGCAACCATCCCAACAGGTTTTCTTGATCCTAAATGATATCAGCCTAAAACATGATTGCTGTTTGTTTCTTATTTCATTTTGTTTGAACTTCATGTGTGTACTCAAATTTCATCATGCAAACTTAATTGTGCTGATGCATATTTCTTTCAGAAAAATTAACTTTGAAATGAACTTAGAGTTGAAGGTCAGTTCTAGAAGTGGATTTAGTTGTGATTTTCCAAGGAAGCTTCTAACATTTCAAGTTATAACTTTAGATTTGACATAGATGTGTTCCTAATTTGATTTCAGGTTAGAGTTTGTATCACAGGCTGGAATTTGTTTTCTTGAAAAAAAATACTGAAACATGTGTGATGTTCTGTTAGATATTGTTAATTTCTGATGCATAAGTTTCTGCCAATCTTACTTAGGATATTGAGATAGACGTAGAGTAGTCATGTGGAACAGTCTTAGTGAAAGAGAGTGGCAGTGATGTTTATGGGTTTAAGATAAAAGAGTTTGAGAATAAGATGAAAGACTAATGTATTTTGGCATGTGATATCATATTTATATAGGTGTGTTACAGTCTTTATGGTCTTATAGACGGAATGGTCGTGTTAAACTAGAGGGTAGTTAGCTGTCGCGAAAAAGTAGTTAATAGTATCCATTGACAAATTGGTCCAAGTACATGGTAGTTATATGCAGTTTTACCTTACATTTATATTTGGAATCTAGAATTCCTTTGAGCTAATTGTAAACTTTTAGTTATTGAGGAAGCACTTAAATCTTTTTCTATAATAAAGAAAAAGTAAAAAAAAAATTACCTCATTAAGACAAGAAAATATATAAGTTATCCTCATTGTTGTTTTTCTAAAGCCTGATAACAAAACAAAAAAACAAAGAAATGACATCATTAAGACAAGAAAATATATAAGTTATCTTCATCGTTGTTTTTCTAAAGCCTGGTAACAAACAAACCAAAAAAAAAAAACCTAGATTCATTCCAAAATTAAGCAAATAAACAATTTTATTATGTCGCATAGTTGGTTTCACTTGGTGACTTATTTCAGAAGTGGACTTCTTTGTTTTAACAAACACCCGGAAATGAGAGAAGTTATCTTCCATAATGCTCCGTTTGAATTCTTGGATTTCATATGAAATTATGTATTTGAGCCAAATCGAACATTTGGATGCTCAAATAATTTTGATTTGGATTTGACTCAAATCCAATAGGATTGAAAACATGCACTTTCAAATACAACTCTTACCTTGTCATTTGAAATTCTATAATCCTCCAAACATTATATTTGTATTTGAAACAACCAAATTTGAAATGGAATCCAAGATCCCAAACTCCTGAAGATCAACTGATCCTTAAGTATTGTTCATCTTGATTAAAGATCCAAAACCGTGTTTTGTAATTTGCTTTGCTGGGCTGACATTCTGAACTACTTTTGCAGCATCCCAACTTTTTGCCGCCTGCAACTCCAACAGAGGCCTTTTTTCTGTCAACCGGAGCTCTCTACATCACTCAATTACTCTGTCAAGACCTATCAGCCAAAATGTTTATCCTGTCAGTGTAGGTTCTTGTACTCACATAACTGGTTATTGGGTTGGACCAGATATTGATGATGGTTGGGGATTTGTGGAAGCTTTTATCAATTAAATCTCTTGATTCTTCAAGTCCATGATTTGAATGGTTTTGCATTGCATTTCTTTCTGTTTTTTATTTTTATTTTTTATTTATCTATGTAGATTGATTATTCTGAATCTCATCGAATAGTCTGATATTGATCCAAAAATCATTCCACCATACCCTGACTTTTGAAGGAAATAGATAGGTCTCTTCGATTGAACAATCATACTTGGAGAACTGACTGTAAAGACTTCTCATAGACTCAATGGAGTTTTCAATATTACCTAGACATTTGGTATAGGTTTCAGTATATCTATGATCTGACATCTAGGATTCATCGTTCCACTGCTTTTGTCGCGTGGTTTTACTGATCAGTTTCTTATAAAGTTTTCTTCTTTAACATACTTCCATTATCTCCCTGCTCATTCTTTATGGTTGGGAATTTGTAAAAATCAGCTGAAGTCCAAGAATGGGTGGGTGGCTGCAAAAGGCGAACACGGGGATGTGCTCCAGCTAGGCTTAACAACGGACCAGGTTCCTAACTAAACTTGCTTGATTGATCCAAACATTGAAATTCTCAAGTTTGGCTCATTAACCTTAGCTTAGAGTCATATATGGCTGGGGCAATCTAAACCTTAATATCAGAATTGGACAGGAGAACTCATGGAAGTTCATCTGATACTCTCATTCCTGACCATTTTGTTTCTGTGGTTATATCATCTTGACCCATTTTAAGTTTCTCTTGCATTTAGCTCATCAAAACTATAATTAGAATCCCTTTTAGGATCCTCATGTGAGTTTAGATACCTGTATAGATACACATAGGACAAACACTTAGTAGGGCAGGTCGTTGATTGCACTTGGTCCCTCGAGATCTCAGTTTCGAGTTTCGGTATACGGAGATAGGAAATCCAAACCCAAATCCGGCCCCAACCTTGTATAAAGCAATTGCCTTCATTCTTGTATCCTCGATGTCTTTGCTCCCGAAACCTATTTTCCACCTTTCAAGCCGAGTCACATGCTCAGAATATTCACTTCGTTCATATGCATTTATCAAGAATTAAGTCTTGCAGCCTGCAGGTATCCGAACTCTAAACATACAAGTCATACAAACATGAAACAAAAACTCAAAACTTAATTACTTCTACAATTCCAACATAAAGATCCGAAACTAAATGCTACACCTATTTGTTATGTCTACTTTCACCACATGTATAAAGAGATTCATCTTACCCAACTTTTCGAAACAGATAATAATATTTCAATTTTGTATATATAAATTAAATTATTCCATTTGTTGATGTTGATGAATGGTAATTTGATTGACATTTATGTGTTTATGCGAAGAATGACATGTCAATTTAAGTTCAATTTACAGGATAAAAACTACATAATGGATAATTTCTATAAAACTTCTCTTAAACTCTGAATTACTTGAAAACAAACAGAACTATCCAAAAGTACTACTTGCAATAATAATAACACAATTTAAAGTTTAACTAAAATAATGCTTCACTCTCTATTTTCATTTTTGCAAGCTTTTGAGTCTTGCCTGATGAGTCCTCATCCACCCCCTCACCTCAGGCTCTGCAGATAATAGAGGTGAAAATAAGATCAACTTGCCAAGTCAAAATACTTTTATAAGCAAAAGGAATAATAGTAATAGTAAAATAATTATTATTATAAAGCTTAGCATTTAGCAACACAAGGGATGGGCAGACATGAATCAAATCAATAGATAAATAACAATCCTTTATCTTTGCCAACTTATATTTGAACCTATCAAAATCATTAAGAGCTTGCAAGAGGCTATTGATTGGTCAACTAAAGCCAAAACTGGTCAAAAAATACATTACTATAAATCAACACAGACAAAAGTACCATCTGGACTTCTGTGTATGTAGGCACAGTCATGTTAGCATACACTAATGGAAAACTTTATTGTTGATGAACTTGATCTATTTGTAAACGATTGAAAGTATGTGCATCTATTTGTATGTTAGGCAAAATGAGACTGTGTACACCAATTTAACAAAAATTAGTAAAATGTAGGCAACTCATAAGTTATATCCGTCTTTTGTGAGGGACGTCTCTGATTCCATCCCCGTCCCAATCTCCACTTGAATGGAGAAAATTGGTCTTGTTTTTACAATTCTCAGTTCATGTTTTACACTTTTAGGCCCTCTCTTATATATTTATGAATCCACTGTTGCATTGAAGCTTGATTTGTTTGAAAGGGCAAAGTAGTAGCAATATGGCTCAAGAATTAACTAGAGCTGGCAGTGACCTTTCATTAAATTGAAACATGCAGTGCCCTTCTATTAACCCATCTTGTTTAAACAAGATGGCACAAATAGCCAAAACTGCACCGTAAAGAAAAAAGCACAACAAATTGTGAATATATGCACGCATGGGAATTTTTTTGACTTGAGAAGTGCTAAATAATACTATAATTACTTCTTGTATTAAGAAAACAAAGTATGATCAAATAATCAATAGTTGTTATATCAAATGCTAAAATTCTTAATTCAATCCTTCAATCATTAGCAAAATGTAACAGCTACGAATTCTACTCATGCTGATTCTCAACATTTTAAAATTTCAATTCCGTGCTTGATATCAGACCTGTAAACCATAGTATAATTAGGATAACCGATAACATTCCCTGGATAAACAGGGCAGTCCTTTTAAAGAAGATTTACACTTACATATATTATCTGAAATACCAAAATAAAGAAAAGAAACTCTTCCTTTTCCCTCATAAACCACCTAGGATATGTGTTAAAATACAAAAACAATAGAGATAAAATACTATTAACAGTAGTTTCTTCTTGGGTTTTTTAGAACAGTGTTCTCATTATCAGATTAGTAAAATGCTAGACATTTTTTTGGTATCTGGTGTTCAGCACATTAGCAAGAAGACTTCTTGAAAATCTCTATCATTATAAAGCAACTAAGTAGTGATGGTGATATATACTGATGAAAATTATTTTCTCTCATGAAATCTGAGCTTAGTATATCTGGAACATATAATGAGGGGATGAAAAACACATACACACACTAATAGCTTCTGGAATTTCTTCTTAAATAGATTTGATTTATAAGTATTTGATGCGTTAAGATCCCTGACCTACCACCTATGATGTTCATGGACCATGTTAAGCATGTATTGGCAAATTGTTACGGTTTCATGACTTTGGTACTAGATGTATTCTGATGTACACAAACCTAAGTTCCATGGACCACACTGGGGTTTAAGAAGATCAATGCAGCTTTTGAAACATGTCATAGGTCACATTGACATCAGTTGACATTGTAACATCTGCTTAGCTTACTGCAACCCACATGGACAACCCATGAGCCTTATGACTTCTGTCCTGGAAAATGGGTGCAGCAAATGCGTTGCAAGCTGGTTAATTCGTTCCCTTTAATAATGGTTCACCATTGCCAAAGTGCAACTCGTCGTTCGCCGACAGGCTATGCAGTATATGTGAGCATATATTATGAAGTTCGATGCCGCAATTCCATGGTCGGAGCCCCCCATGGGAGCAACACATGTATATTTCTAAAACCAATCTATCAAGACAACCAGTGCATATTAGAAGCATTGATGTAGTTGTTCCAAAAGTTTTGAGGTTTTCAATATCATCCCATCAAGAAAACTATCACATGTTATTCCATTGGCAGAACT
>JAYMTG010000470.1:0-12160 GCA_036897565.1 Pelargonium exstipulatum
GAGGACGAGGACGAAATGGAGAAAATGGTGAAGCAGGCCAAGAAGCTTCCTGTTGTTTGCGGCTTCACTCGCAAGAGCTGCGATAACATCCGTGCCGTCTGGTTTTAGAAAAGCATGCACAGCATCAACTAGTACTAGTATAATAAGCTAATTAAGTAGCGAATCAAAATGTAATAATTTAGCACACATTATCGTGTGTGTTATGTGTGATCTATGTAAGCTTCCTACTTTAATTAATATTAGCACTTCCTTGTCTAGACTTATTTATACTCTAGAACAAATTGACAATAAAACACAAAAACAATAGGATGCTCGAAATAAATAATAGAAACAAATAATATTACTCAACAAACTTACAATCAAAACAACAAAAATCAAAACAAATGGACACCACGAAAATGTTATACAGTACATAATTACATTTATTATTATTTTTTTATGTTATGTTATTTTTATATCTCATAGATGAGGCAGGTATTGATGAATAAAAAAAAACATACAGCAGGGGTCCACAAAAAAACTCATCGCATGTTGGTGCAAATTTTTTTTTTATATTGTAGATGTGTTGTATATGATTTTTCACATTTAGAATATTTTTGAATACTTTTCATTTGGACACTTGTTTTCAATCACTTTGGGTATGCACTCCACAAGTCCACAAGATGGCACACTCGTTCAGCAAAATTCAAGGTTATGTTTAGATTTTCTCTTAGACGTGAGAATAAGAATCTCTATTATATATTATGAAAAGAGGCGAGTGAGAATTTTAGAGAAATTTTGAAAACATGAAGTATGTAAATGACAAACAAATTTTCATAGTTAATTAGAGAAGATCAATATATCAAGGTTTTAGTACTCACGATGTCAAAAGGTGAGGAGAGTGATGCATGTGAGCTTGATAATATTGTTGCTCATGTATCATGAGTTTGAAGTTGTTCAATTCATCTTATGATGATGTCTAGTGTCACAATATATGGCGCCGCGACTCATGCATTGATGAGGTGTCAAGATGTCATTATGATGACATATCATTTTGACTGAGACACTAAGGCCTTGAAGATTGTCATATGACCAAGTCTAGAAAGTTGCTTTGAAGGGGTACCGTTTCTAGAGCCTTCCCGTTTACTTGTCCATGGACAAGCACAGGAGCCCAAAAGATTAGTAGTTGGGCGTGTCTTGCCTAGAAAGATTTCAACGCTCAAAGATTAAAGTGTATGATGTCACAAAATGGACCTGAGATGCAAAGGTGCGGTCCTGTAAGTCTTGGATAGCACGCGCGAACATGGGTGTCTTAGAATGTGTGTGTTGGCGCATGTCTTAAAGGCACACATACCTGTAAAATGGTCCGCGATGTCTAGGGGGTCTCATGCATTTCATTCATGAATGAATGAAATTGTACCCCCTCAAGCATTTCCCCTATATACAGATGCACTTGGACTGAAATGGGTGCAGGTGCCCCAACAAAATAAAATAATTTTTGTATTTTTCTACTAAAACTCTTGTATTTGTTTATATTGCCTGTTTTTTTTTTAAAAAATGATTTCCTCCACAAGAATATTTTTATTTTGCGTCACAATATATAGTTTGATGAAACATTATTCTTATAGTTTTCCCCTATAAGACAAAATTTCTGAATCAGTCTCTAGCCATACAACCAATTCATTGTATATAGCCACACTAGATTTCGACAGAGATGTAAGCTCGTTGTGGGACAAATACAGAGTCTCCAGATCCTTCAATTTTGACACTTCACTTGGAATCTTCCCCCAAAGGTTATGGAATTCGAGATCAAGAACTTGAAGCTCTACAAGATTCCAAAATTCTGGCAATCTAGCTAGCTAGGTCCTCAAAGAAAGTTGTAGCTGAGATCTAGAGTTAGTGTGGAAGGCTCCAAAATTCTCATTCTTCAATATTCCAGTGATGCTCTTGGGGACTTATTCTCCGGAAAAGGAGTTGTTTGATCGATTAGTCCAAATAAAAGAGAGATCGAATGACCAATCTGGAAAGGAATTGTGCTCCATCACTCAATTTGATATATATTATAGAGGAAATGTCAAGCTGATCAAGACCTCCTCAGAAATGCTACTTATATAATATGGGATTGTTTTAGTGAGATAGAGACTATCCTGCAAAGGCAAGACTTTCTTCACCTCATATATCCATGAAAAAGAAAATTCCAACAACTAATGGTAATTTTATCCTCAAAAGTGAGCGACCAGATATTCCATCAATTTGAATGAGATTCTGAACAAATACATTAGAAAAATATAATAAAATAAAATAAAACAGTTGCTCAACTTATAATCTCCCACATGATACACAGTTTAGCTCTGGTAATTCCCTTTGCAAGAGAATAAAAAAAGACTACAAATGAATCAATCAATTTACAACCTGCGCGCAGTGACCTCAAATGGGAAAGGAATGTGCCATATAATGCATGGCATATCATTTGCCCTGTCGCTGTACATTCTTGTAATGGACAAATCACAGCTTCATGGTAATTCAGAGAGCTCATGATCATAAAATCTGAAGTACTGATCTGCCACAATTGGATTATAAGCACTGTTGTTGTGATAAAATGGCTCCATATCTAAGATCCCGAAACCCTTGCAGATCCACCTGATGGCTTGTCGATGCTACTTCATCATGATCCATATAGAATCTTGATCCAAAAGAATCAGAAGAAGATGTCTCCATGCTGCTAGGACTAGGAGGTGTATGCGTTGTGATCATAGGTAGTTCATGCCCGGTCAGTTCTTGAACAAGGCTCTTGAAGCTAGAGCTGTCTGTGATGAAAACCTTGGGCCGTAGCGCCTTTATCACTCCCAGCTTCTCATTCTTTTTAGGCACTTGATGACGTACTTTCTTCCCCATTTTTTTGTGTTAAAGAAAACGATTCGCCTTGTAATAATCTCCACAACTTTCCCTGCAAAATACGAGAAGGAAACCGAGGTTATATATACTGTCTTGAATGAAAATGACATGTTTGAGTCTTAGAGAATGGTATAGCAAGAAAACAAGTAACAAGCATCAAAGCAGAGATGCTGATTAATTAGGCTTGTAAAAATATCTCAAAACTTATCCATAACTAGTCCTCTTTCCTTAATCTGTCTCGTTCATTTTTGAAGAAAGATCGATACTGATATTTGTACATACATGGTGTCGTCAATTCCAAGTTACGTTACTTGTGATTTATGAGACTATAAAAATGAAGACCAAAGATATTTTTGTAGGAAAAGTTGACTGAAGACACGTAAATAATTACCAAAGCTGGTGTCTCTTTCTTGCATCTGATATGGATTCTGGTGTGATAGACCCAGAGAGGTCTCTTTTGATAGAAGGAGAACAAGGAATGGTTTCAAATAAGGAATAAACTGTAAAAATGGGTATTTTCAGTCAACAATCCACAATACTCTATGTCATATGCTGCCATGTGTAGGCATGTACAAAATTACTTAGCTTAGACGTATTAGTGTACCTATACCTTAACAAATGCAAACTTTCGCCATTTGAATTCATGATCACAACATGTTTGAAACCATATATATCAGACAACATCGTATAGGAATCGAACCCTTTATTAGTTATGTAATACTATCGGGTACTCGCCTTGGCGGCCTTCCAATTGTCTCATAGTTGCAAACACAAGTATATTAACTCGAACTCAGGTGAAAATTTACAGATTGTTTGATACCAGAATCTTAAACTTAGGTGTAACAGTTTGATTTACAAGCAAATGAAACACCAGAATTGTTTAACTTGCACATCAACAGGGCATGGACAAAGACAGAAAACAAGGTAAAGATCCTGACATCATAGCTTGGGCATAAAGTTGCTGGAGTGAAATGCAATTTTAAGGCAATAATGCATGAAAAGTTCAACACACCTACAACACATTTCGACAATACTCCGATTCCATTGCTTTTATGACACTAAAATTGAAACAGGAAACAATAAAGTAAAGTTGCTTGTAATTGTAATGCGATACAATACAAATGTAGTTCATCTATTTTCTTCATATTCACCCTGCTCTGCTTATGATCAGGGGATCAAGATTTCCAAATTTAAGCTATTATATACAAATTCGGCCTTAAATTAAGGCTGATGTAATAAACTGCCTCAACCATGTTTGCGCCTGTCTCTCGCTATCTCCACATAACGGTAGTCAAGAATTCACAGACCAATCATAGGTCTGGTACTCAACATGTATAGATCCTCCATCACCTAAAAGGTGCATAAGAAGGCCTGCTCTACTTGGATCCACGTAGTTGACAACCCATTTGAGCATGTCCTTCTCTTGTCCGAAGTCCACATTAGACCTGCAACGATAAAGTTTCAGGACATATAAAGTTCAGTTATAGGAGTAGTTTATGCCTTGTTTGATCAAGAAAATTTTGTTTTCGTTTTTCTTTCAGTGAAGATAGTATGAGGTAAGGATTGACAACTCACCACTTGATGATCCGTGTTAGATAAACAGTCCTGCTTCCCAAGTCTACCTCCAAACCACCACTTTTGAAGAAGTCTCTTGCTGCACATCTTAACTGAGCTTCAACTGTTTGGGGCGAGAAGAATCTCACTGTTGGACTTGACTTTGTCCCATTGCAGAGTCCAAAATGAATCAATGGATTCACTTTCGGAAGAGCAAGCTGTTATAAATTAAAACGTTATTGTTCATCAACATATTATGTACAAATACAGGCCTTAAAAACATGTAAGTGTCAAGTATCAGCAGTTATTTCATCATTATCCATGTGCAGAGTTCAAGATTGTTCTTTAGCTTATCAACTCCAAGTGCACAAAAATGTGTAAAAGAGATAGTGATCAAAAGAATAACACTTCATGAAATAGTTCAATGGATTAATGGGAAACTATGTGGTTTCCAATCTTTCTATAAACTATGACATTATAGATTGAAAAATGCAATTTAAATGGCAGACATCCTTGCATAGGATTCAAGTCAAAAATTTGAATTTATATAGTAATGAACATTGCTTAAGTTATTTACCTCTAAACGCTTGTCTTCAGATCCAAAGGGCTTGACCAAAGAGAAGGGGGGTCTTCGGTTGCTTCTAAGGATCCCGTTTTTTATTGCACCAAGTGAATAGGGATGCCCTCCAACTAAGTATTGAAAGTCAGAGGAGAAGGCTCCTCTATCCATCATTCCCTCCGGACGTCCAAGCCTTATCACTGCATGTATGACCATGGCATTGTACAAGTTTAAAAAGAAAGCCAGTTTCTCATCTGATGAGAGTTCTAGGAGATTCACCCGGTGAAGTTCATGAACCAAATTTACATATCTGCATAATTATGTAGAGGAAATGATGTTAGTGAGCTAGAAAGTGTCATGTTTTAGGTGACCTATGCAAAAAATTGAGGAATGTATCAGTATATCATCAAGCAGCAATATGGACCACAACATTTACGTTGAGAAAGTAAAAACTCAGGTAGATTTATCAATCTTTGAGAATAATGAATATAATGTTTAACTCCTTACTATTACGAACCAGCCAATGCAGATTGGTAGAACCACAAAGATAATCCCTATGATATTTTAAAGCTTCAAAACTTAAGTAGAAACAGGGTAATTCAAAACAAGCAAACATTTGAGAGAGGAGCTGAAAAAGACCAAATTCAAGTGGTTTTCAGTGAGAGGAAACTGAGCGAGGCTACCTCATTTCTTGCTTCACAATATAGGCTTAACTTAGTATCAAAATTTACTGTTCCAGCTTATACTTAAACCCAAATCAAATTCCGAAACATATCTCACTCTAACTCAAGAACTAGTGAGAATAAATAATAAACTCAGAGCATCCTTCAGTCATTATGAAATTTATGGAAGATAATTATTTGGCTCTCTTGTACATCATGTATTTTAGCAGTGTAGAACAAATAACAAAAGATCAAATTTTAGAATCTATTATGTTTGAGCAATCACACAGAAATGTGTTAGAAAGTATGGCTGAAAGATGGTGCGTATTGTCATAGTTTTATTCTAACATTTTCTCCACTATACGCTAGGCATATCGGCTATTGTATTGGGAACATTGACCATATTAGTATATCAGCAATAAACAAGACATAAAAAGGAAGGTTTCCAAAAGATGTACTTAGAGTAAATTATTTAAAGCAATGGATAGTATTTTTCTATTCATTTCAGATTCAAAATTATCATATTGAACGCTCTACCTAATAGATGAATTAGTATGTATGGAACAAAGCTTGTCATTACCTTCTGAATTCCTCACTCTTGCTGATGCCTGAATAATCAACATGGCATCTGTCATCTGAGGCATATGACTCAAGTATGGCAGACATTAGCTTAGTTAGCTTGAGACCTATCTTAGCTGCAGACTTGGGCTCACTATCATTTGTAGATACTCGAAAATTAAAGCATTTGGGGATAAATGGTTCATGATCAAGGAAACGGTAGAAGTGGTTTCCATCTTCAAAATCATTCTTCCTACACGATTTATAAATTTCGCTCAAGTCAAATCATTCAATCCCATATAAAACACAAAATTCCACTCATGAGAAAGATTCTAACCCGAAAACATGATGGATGAAGTGCTTCCTAGCCAGCTGCTTTCCAATCTCAGTAGCCTGTATGTTTAATGATAAGCAAGTCATTAACATCCAAGCAGGAAACTCTATATAAGTATATAACACATACAAAAAGCAAATTTTCTGTTTTCATTTGTTTATTTATTTATCAAGGAAACAAATGTATGTTATTCATAGTCACTAAAACATACTTCACTACCAATCTGTATCATGTTTTTCTTCAAAAAGTTCAATTGCCACACAACGCTACATATTTTCTGAATGTGCTCATGAATCACAAAAGTAATATCCAATATTCTATTAATTGTTGTGTGCATTAAATTGAATATAACATATCCAATGGAAGTTTAAACAAGCATTAGGAAATGCACATTTTGCCAGTTATGAACTGTAAGATCATAACAGTAAATTCTATGAACAATAGAACATTGTTCATTTGATACCACCAAGTGTTCACCATGATAGCCGTGGACTCTCAACTCACTTAATGGCTTTGGCAGGCTGACTTTTGAAAGAAGAAAAAAAAAATTCTACACGGTGGGAAGTTGGCAGAGTTCAAGTACTTTGGCCAACTAGGTAGGCCCTAGAATTTAAATGACCAGCATCACTATGTCAATGGTCTTATAAATTTGACACCATCAAGTATCAAGCCCACTTGTTTTTTTTTTTTTTTTCTTTTCCCCTTTCTGAATTCAAAAGAGGAAAGTGGAAACCTACCAAAGAAGCAAGTTTTGTTCCATTTCCAAAAATCCACTGAGAGTTTGGTTTTTGGATTTCAAACTTGGAGACAAAAGTATCACAAACGTAACTAAATTCCGAAATAGATTGTCAACGGATTTGTATGTTACTGAATGAGATTATACTAGTATTTATTTGGAAAGTATAAAATCAATGGTCAACCAAAAATTTGATTTTGTCTTCTATATATTCCCTTTTATGCTCGGTCACAATTTTTTTTTCTTGAGTACGTTTCCAGCAAACAATGATGCAAACAGTGTAATTGTCATTATTTAATAACGTGTGATAAAGCAATTGAATAGTAAATATTTATAAATTAGTCACCGCTGTAACGAGAATACGAGATAGTTAACTATGGGCATCATGTTCGTCATAATTAATGTGGGCAATACACGCCCAAAAGCCACAGCCATGAATAGAGTTGGCTCCTCCTCGGAAAGAGGGAAAGGGCAGCTCCGTCTTTTCACATCATAACTGAATTATTTTATACTCTATGGTCAGCGACTCAAAATCCAGTTACACTACCAAGAAAATATCACCTGATTCGCGATCCATCATTTAAAAAATAGTCTCTCCACGTTTAGATGGCTAAAACGATTAATCAAATGAATAGACAAACAGATAATCGCGGGTGCATATGGTACCATAGACTGAGAAGCAGAGAACATGTAGAGCGTACCTTCTTCCTGCCGCAGTCCAAGTGGTGAATCAGCACCTCCACCATCTCGCTACCGGCGAAGCAGTTTTTGACGAGCTTCATCTTCATCAGCCGGTCCTGAATCGGCAGCCTCTGCCTCAGCACCTTCACCACCGCCAACATCTCGTCCATCGGCTCCTCTTCCGGTTCATCGAAGCCGTACACCGGCGGAGACGGCGCGTCGTCCGGGCATTTTCTCCCTAGCAACTCCTTCAGCCTCTGGTCGAACCCTCCGCTATTTCTCAGCGAGTTCAGAGCCACCAGTCCGCCGAACAGCATCTCGTTGAAGAAGATTTGCGGCACCTGCGAGCTCTCGGTCCTCTGTATCAGCTCCTTCTCCCTCTCAGGATAGACGTCGACGTTTATCTCTACGAACTTCAGTCCTTTCTCTCGGAAAAATGAGCGCACCGCCGTACAATCCCTGCAATTGGATCTGGAGAAGAAGGTGATTCGGCCCTTGAGTGGCGGATCCCCCTGCTCCTGGCTCTTTTGCTTCACGCTCACCTTGAGCCCCGAGAGACTAAGCTCCGTGACCTGCGAATTCGCGTCCTGGCGTTCGTCTTTCAGGGAGGACAATCGCTTCGCGATCGCCGTCGATAAGCTGTTGCTGCGCTCCCGGATGTACTTCCCGATTGCCGGCATTTCGACGCTAATTGTCTCTGGCAAGGACTTTGACCGATTGAATTGATGATGATCCGGGGAGGAATGAGAATCACCCTTGCAATTAGGTGATTCTGGAGCACTGGCGACGTCGGTGATTCCAGGCGGTGCTTCTGGCTTTGGTAACTGAAAATGAGGCGTGCAAAGCACATATCCATCGATTTTAGAAGTTGTAACGGCTACATCCGAATCAGAATCCTTGCTGTCGAGATTCTCGGACGAAGAATCATTTTGAAATTGCTCCGATTTCTCGGTCATGGGCGATGATGGTGACGACGAAGACGAAGACAATCCGCAGTCGTCGAGGCTGGCGTTTGTGTCTGAATCTTCTTCTTCTTCTTCAGCGACATCCAACTGTGGCTCCGTCTCAGATACAGGCCGGAAATGGTCCCCTGAGACGACCTCTGCTTTTTCCGAACGAATTTTCTGGCCGTTTTCCTCAATTCCAACGATTGCCATTTGAAGAGATTTCAGAGAAAACAAACAGAAAGTAGCAAATGCATTAGGATGAAGAAGGAGAAGAAGAAAATGGCATTGGAAAGAGGACGAAAATGGAGAAGTAGCGAAGAAAGCAATAGAGAACGATGAAAACGGAGTGGGGTTTTATCATTTATGGAGGGAGGGTTTTGAAATGAGGTCAAGAACGTGAAGACATGGATTTGGATTGGGCCTGCACGACTCGGCCGGCCCAATCAAACTATCTATCTTTGTGGGACCCACGACAATTAAAATGCGTAGTTTAAGGGGTGGAATGGAATTAGGCGTTGATTTAGGACAAGTAGGACTAGAGGGGAGATGGGGTCCAAAACCATGCCAAGTCAGCTGGAACCGGATTGGAGGGCAGCATGGTAATTTCACACTTGCTTTGCTTGTTGCATGGATCAGGATGTCGTGTGAGGTTGATGATTAATTTTAATTGACTAATTAAGTAGTGATTAGAGAAAGGGTATGGTTTGATTTCCACCCAAATGGCTGCAATGCAATGGACCTTTTTTAAAATTTATTTATTAATATGGATTATATTATAATTTACGGTATTTTTTGCGATTAAGCAACTAATGAAGCCAAGTCCATCACCATTCATGCATGCCCGTTGAATATGTAAAAGAAGGTTATTTTTTGTAATAAGTAATTGTTATGGATAAAGACAGAGGAGGCTTTGGAAAGAGATAGAGAAGGAAGGTTTCAGCAATTGAACAAGTCCAAAAATCGAGTCTGAGGAGATTGATTTGCTAAGTAAAATGCTTGGTGGTTAGTGGTCAAATAATCGCAAAAATGACATGTTTTAAGTTTGAATTTCAACTTTTATTGTATCAATCATTGGCTAAATTCATGAAAATGGCGTCTTTGAATGTATTCTTTCATTTGAGGAATGCTTCTACCATTCAGTTCAGTTATTTTAAATAACTAAACATAGCAAGGATGAGTGCAAGAATTTTGTAAAATCAATTTAGATTTGCATAATCATATAAATACTTAGTCAACTTTTATACTCGAGTCAAACTTCTAATTAAGTAGCACCATGTAATGTTCTTGTCGTCAAATTAAGGTGTTGGAATTTCTTTTTAAAATATTTTAAATCTAGAATTTGTTATCTTCTTGAATGTTGGAGGTAGCAACCATTAAGTGAGATGTATCCAGGATACTGATTTAAACATAAGAGTATGAATCTCAATAAAAAAAAAACATAAACGTTAAAGAAAATTTTAGAGTGGAAAAATAGTTATAGAGCATTTATGAATCAAGTTTTGGATCTTTCCTCTTACTATGGGGTATATATGTAGTTTAAAAAACAAGCAACTAAAATGCAATGACAGAGGCAACAATATCAGATTTTGAATTGAGAATAGCTTGATGTGATTCTCATTACTTTGTGCATACTAACTTGGTCATTATATAGACCATTTAACAAACTAACAACCTCCTACTAATAAGCAATAAACAAGTTACTGACCCACTACACAATTAACATTTTATTGTTCCTAATTTCTTGCTACTGCACCAGCTAATGGACTCAACAAAATAAAGACTTCTCCTACATATCAGCAAGACATGAGATGTGATTTTGGATCATATCTCCAACATGTTCGATGCATTCAGTAAAAGGGGGGTCACAACAAAGTGAAGCATGTTCGAAGCGTGTGCCAAAATCGTTTACGTCAACAAAAAGTTTAACATAGGCAAGACTTGTTACACGTGGACATGAGTTAACTGTTTAGTTAAGTATTAAATTGGATTGAAAATAGAAGCGTGGGTACTAATTCTGATAGAGTAAAAGGTTGGGTACCAAATTGGGTTTTCAGCCAAAATTTGGGTGCCAAAATTACCTTTAACCAAATATTTATTTTTATTTTTACAAACTAGACCTACGATTTGTGTATGTTTTTTTTCTCTACCGTTTTGAGAGTCAAATATAGTTTTTATTCGGTTACAGCTTTTCTTAAATTTAGAGCAGTGGAAATCTCTTGGATTTATATATAGGAAATTGCGGTCTTTCTCATTTTGATAACGAGTCTTTCTTTGATAGCAAGTTAGAGTTTTGTTAGGTTTTGCAAATTTGTGGTGTAAATTTGAGATACGTTTTTTGGTTGGCATTCGGGACAACAAGAGACAATTGTAAAGAAAGAGAAGGTAGTGATCTGGTCAAAGTCGTCAGATCAGACTTCGAGTTTGATTTCAGATCAAATAGCATACACGATGGTGACGAGATGTGGTTGGCAGGGCACTCCACGTGGCCGACTTAAACTTTAAGTGCAATCATTGTCAATTGTTCGTGTTATTCAGACCGTTGGGAGGATTTCAGTGTCTTCAATTTGATTATTCAAATTGATGGGGATGAATCTAATGTTTTTGGTTTGATAATTCATGATGCTTTAGCCATTGTGGCTAATCACAACTTTTTATCTTCAGGTTGGTCTGCGAACTGAGTGGCCCACAAGTAAAATAGGTCTTCGGCCTCTTTGTTAGACTTGTCTTTTTAGCTTTCATTTTGAAGTATTAATAAAATATTAGTTTTATGTGTAAAGAAAACATTTATTTTACAAACATTATTATAAAAAGTAAAATTACCAAAATTTTACACGTATGTTCTATATTAATATTAATAACTTTTTTACTGAAAAAGTTGGTTGTTATTACTAAAATTTGACTTAATTTGACATATTCTTATTCTTATTGTGATTATATAAATAATCGATAAAATGAAATTTAAACTCGAAAAGTTAGTGATGATATGAGAAATTCACAAATAAAATGTGACCGTATACAAAAAATATAATTAACAAATAACAACATTATTTTCATCGTATTTGATAAATTGAAACAAAAATACAACAAATGAATGAAAAATATATCAACAACTGCAACAAAAATACAATCAAATTCAATTAAATCAGTCAACACATAAAATAAATAAAAAATTAACGGAATAAGTACCTGAGAGGTCCCTCTACTATCCAATTTGTGACCACGGGGTCCTTCTACTTTACTTTGTTCCCACGGAGC
>JAYMTG010000471.1:0-12158 GCA_036897565.1 Pelargonium exstipulatum
TTTGATTAATAGAATAATTAATTAGAACCTAGAACTGTTGGACAAGGATATACCATGGGGCTCATGCATGATAAAGGGAATCTTCCTTTTAAGCTGCCAAAAGAAAGATGGGACAAGATATGAAATAGAGGATAGACTTATATATTAAACAAATGCTTACTATCAACCTTGTTAGCAGGTTCTGCATTAGAAACGACTTCTGTTTGGAATCCAAGGAAGAATCATGGGACACTCGTTGAATTGCAGCCTCCAGATCTTCTTGACTCATGGTCAGAAGGCGCTCATGATGACTCAACTTCATATGTACTTCTGGTTTATTCACTTGATCTGTACTATCTGCTACCGTATTGGATATGTTCTTTGAAAACACCTTTTTGCATTCCTTACAGTCATGATGATCATCATTTAGAAGCCATTTATCATCTGCATTGTACTTCCCAGATGGCTCAATATTAGCACCAGCATGGTTGTTTATTGAAAAATTCATGTCTTTGTCTTTAAGGGTTCCTCCTTTAGAATCTTTAGAAAGATATGCCAAAATGATATCCAAGGGATCTGCTTCGGTCTGTGAAAGACAGGTAATTGGCTCATCTTCCTCAGCTACATCATCACCTTCCCACCATTCTCTGAGCCATTGATCAAACATTGTGTTTCTTGTAGTTCTGCGCCATAGAAACATCATGTTATGCTGTTCTTCTGGTGTTAAAGCTGCCATGAGCCAAGGTATCATATCTTTTAGAACTTTTGCACTTGTTCTACCAAGCATGGATCCTACAATCTTTTCTTGCTCCTCAACGGTGAAGTCCTCTCTAAACAAGGGCCAAAGTTCAATATCTTCGCGATGAACATGGTCCAAGAGTATTTTGTGCATTGATTTGCACATGTCATGAAGCTTCATACACAGCTGACGATGATTTAGCATTTTATTATCCACAGTGCTAACATCAGCACTAGAAAATGGTGCGTGCAGTTCGGACATCTCATTTAGAATGGAGGATATACCATAAAAGTACTTGCCCTGGAGTTTGTGATCAATGGTGTATGACAGACTAATATTTGGGGTCTTCCCCTTTGCCTCCAATGCTGGAAATGCAATTTCATCCTCTGTCTCAGTATGGATTTGATATAAAAACCATATTAGATTGAAGCGGCGACTGAAATCACCGAGGAGCTCAACATTTTCACCCAACTCAGCTGAACCAAATACAAGGTTTTCCAAGTCTTTCTTCAGAGCCTTGTGAAAGTAAAAGATGATGTCAACTGGTTTTGGTTCACTGAGAACAGAACTGGCACAGTTCTTGTCATCAAGAAACTTACGGAAAGGATAAGATTTGTTCTTTGTTCCCGGGAAAGACATGTGCAGATTAGAGTACGATGTTTCACTCAGAGTGTGGGAACCAGGCAATGAAGACAAACATTTCTTACCCTTCTTGGCAGAAAAGGGTTCTATTAGAATTGGGTTTGGATTTTTGGAAGGCTGCCCTGGCATAGAGGAGTGTGAGGAAGAAGATCCAATATGTTCCTCATTTTTCTGAAAGAAAAAACAGCATCTGCTTTTGAAGAGATCCTGAAATAGTGTTCTGAACTTTTCAATAGATGTTTTACCACAATTCCCAATAAGGAACCACTTATGTATGAGAGATGAAAAGGATCCACTGAATAAGGAGTTTCCCTTCTTTATGCTGAAAAGGAAGGTCTTGGATTCATCGTCAGACAAATGTGCTGAAAACCAAGTGACAGCGCATTGAAGCAAGCCCAGTGGCATCATCTAAAGTCTTATGTATACAAGCCGCTGCTGCAATTCTTCACTACAGTTCTTGCTAATGATTGGGAGTACCTGACGAAGATTATTAGAAAAAATGTTAATGACTGGCTATGCCATCAACCATATGGTTCATAATATCTAGAAACTCACATAGTTATTCGCTAGGGCTATCAGAAATACTTTCCTTTGCAAAAATATCTTTTTACTATTGGATGTGTCATGCATTATGCTGTTAAAGGACTTTATGCATTACTCAAGATAGTGTACCTTTGTTTCTTGAAAAGCAAAATGTTTGTCTACTCCAAGCCCAAAAGACTCCACCTTCTCACAAAGCTTGCCCACATGCTCGAGAGATGCTTGTTCATTGTGAGAATGGTGAAGCAACTGCTGTAATCCTTCCAGTTGTCCTTTGTCAAGAAATTGTTTATCAGATGTGGACATGCGACCTTTGGTAACTTCATTCAGTACTGGGTAATATATTTTATCTAGGGCATCACTGTAAACCACAGAGCATTAAATGAAAGAAGAAAATGATTATAATCGTGTGTGAGAAAAAAACATGTACTTGAACTTGAGATCAAGTTATAGCAAGCACTTATGCAAGCAGAGTAATTACCTATAAAAGAAAAACATATCTGCAAGGAATTTCAATTGGACAACTACTGAAGCTAAATTCATGAAATCACTAGAGCTTCTCATCTGATATAGCTCCTCTTGAATGTGGTTCAAATCTTCCCTCATGGCACCATGCAATAGATGAAAACCTTTAATTGGATTGTCTATAGCTGTCATATGGGAGCAATAAGGTTCCTTCCAATGCCAATGTTCTCCAGAATAGCTTTTAGATGAATATAGTTTTAGTAGTGCTTTGACGTTTGCAGATCCATTTGGATACTGAATTCCATTGGCAATCTTATAGCAGGCCCCAAAAGGTGGATAGTTGTTGTTACCAAGCCAGGAAGTTAACACCTTCAAAGTAATATTTTACCAAGTCAGATCTGGACCATCAAATTGAAAAGGTTGAGAACTTAGGCAAGTAATTACCTCTTTTAGAAGCTTTTCTTTGGGGATAATGTCCTCCATGCAGCTTGTAACTTCTATCTGTTCATCAGGAGATAGAAAGGAGATCATCCAAGGCAAAAGCTCTCCCATCAGCACAATGGGAACACTGCATATGAATTGCCAAATAAGTGAAGCTTGTTGTTCAGTAGAGAACTGTCCCATCAGCAAAGGAAAAACCTACATATCATCCACAATGTAGTAAAATATGCCACGGTCAGAATTCTACAATGAGCTTTATAGTATCAATAATGTGAGTACGAATTTGTTCAAAAGCTTTATAATGCAGCTAAAAGTTTTATGAAAGCCTGCAGCAAAAAGAAACTCCAAGTGCGAAATGACATACAACACAATTAAGTAAATGGACTGATCAATTTGCATAACTCTAAACGAAAAGCTTAGGGGCCTGTTTAGTTGTGGAGTACTTCTCCAGTTTTCTAGAGTACTGAAAATTTTGTATAGATGCACAGTTTCCCAAAATGGCTTTAAAATGGAAAGCTGTTTTATTTTTATTTTTTCCAATTTTCCAAACACAAAACTCATTTTTCCACTACTCCTTTTTACTTTCTTCAAGTCTCACGGAGTATCTATTATGCGTAAATGTTTTATTTATATTTCCTAATTTGATTTTTATTACGGTCGTTTTAATTCCACAGGTTATAGTTTATGCTAATGCTACTTTTTGAAGTTACAAGTGATTGTAATTTTCCAATTGAAAAACAAATATGCAAGTATTATATCTTAAAAAGTGAAAAATATGGAGGAATGGAAAAATATAGAAAATGTATCTAACTAAACATGTTTTCTAAATATTCTAAGTATTCCATAGAAAACTGAAAACTGGAAAAGAAAATGAAAACTATTTTCCATAATTGAACGGGTCCTTACCTGCTCTTCTTCTTTCAGCATATGCTGACTAATGGATGTCTGGATTGTGCCAATGCAGAAAACAAGTTCTTGAAGGGTTTTGGAATTGGAAACATTTTCATTTCCCTCTGTTAGAATATTCAAACAACGCGAAACAGAATCGAAGAGGCCATCGATGCTGTCATGCTCAAGTGAATATGTACACGCCACATGTTTGATATGTTCATCTAATGCCAGGAAGATAATCTGTAAAGAGCTTGAAGATCAACTCATGGAATCATATATATGAATGCTTAAGCACAAATCATCATTTTTTTAAAAAAGAAGATAGTTTACTGAAAAATGGAAGATACCAATATTTTATTAGCAGCTTCTTTTCTTTATTACTTTTCTAATCAAATAATTCAATGATCATGCATTTTAGTTCCAATCTAAATGTCCACAAAGCATCTATCATTTACTTGCAAATAACTTTTTCCTAATATATTGTTCAACTTAGAATCCTAGTACTTAATATTCTGACAACCTTAACTCACTAATTTGTATAAAGCAATTGGATCTGAATTAAACTTGTGGTTTTGACAACACCCTAGATAATATAAGATATAGGAAATACTTTTCAGGAAACAATAACAACACTCATAAAACCTTTTCCCTTACTGAATTGGGGTCGGGACATGAATCCTTCAAAGAGATCCTCCACTCCACTCAACCCCATCTAGTGTTACGAAATGGAAAAATGTGTTTTGATAAAACTTTGTATGATGCAATAGAATATGTCTAAGGCGGTACGAGTCTCAATTCTAGTGTCAGAGATGAATGAGCAGTTTATTGAGTTTCAGAAATTTAATGTCCAACCAAGATGTTCTAGCATCATCTGGTCATCACCTTTGTACAGATGGGTTAAATTAAATGTTGATGGAGCAGCAAACGGAAAGCTGGGTCTAGCTGGAATTGGAATGGTAAGTAAAGAGGAGGTGCTTTGAGTGTTCTCAGAAAGTATTGAGAATTTGATTCAAACTTTTCTGAGTTGAGGACCATCTTGAAGGGGTTGGAATTGTTTTGTTCATTTCAAGTTTTAGAACAAACTTACTTATGTCAATTGTGTGTTGTTTAAATGATACAATGTACCAGATTGATTGAATTTGGAAAATTAATATACATTCCTGAAAATATTCTTGCATCTTAGTTGAATCTCCCAAGTTCTATACTTCTACTTGAGCTCGATTCCTTTGATTTTTTCCTAACCAATACGAAGCTGGTTATTCTTGTGCAGGATCACTCTGACTGTGATGCAACCTTCCCGTTACTTTTGCTGGCTTGTGCTGTCTTGTTTATTTTCTAGTTTTATAAACCACGGACTAGCCAAAATTGTAATTTTATATCCCAAAAAATTCTAGGACTGAATAATTCAGAAATCTTCCAACTTTAGGGCCTAAATCTGATTTTTTTTTTCCTTAAAAAATTATTCGTTTTTATTTTGTATGCTATTATTGGAGGTAAGTTGCTCATGCTAGAGCAAAAGCTTGAAATGAAGAAAGATGTGAGTTTGAGCCTGCGAAATTAGGAGAAGAAAGCGAAGAAAAAATCTAAATTCAGGCGCCAAATTCTGAGAAAGTTTGAAGTTTTAGGTGTTGAAATTTTGTTATGGATGCATTAATGCAAAGTATATACAGTTCATGGTTTAACTTTTTTATAAAAAGGTTATATATTTTCAGATCATCTTAACTGTATTTTTTTTCTATGTTATCCTCTGTCATCAAATGTTGGTCATTTCGACTCCTGCACTGCAAATTTTTTTGTTTTACATCCAGTTTATCTACTATTGCTGGTAACCAAATGCCACGTCACCGAATATTTTGCCACGCCATATTTTAGCCACGTCATCATGTCATGTCACATTTTGCCACATCATCATCATCTTCATCTTCTTGCCAACGCCAGATTCTTCAAAGTTATGAATTTTCCGGCGCCAACAAGAAGATGAAGAATCCAATCGAAACAATCGAATCGAAGAAGAAGAAGAAGAAGAAGAAGAATCGAATCAAATCAAATCGAAGAAGAAGAAGCGTTTCATTTGCCTTGTACGCATGTTGACGTGGCATTTTTCGCGACGTGGAGCAATGACATTACAACTTTGGTGACATGACATGCGGTTACCGGCTACAATAGGTCATTTGGGGTAAATTAATAAAATAATATTGTGCAAGGTTTGAATTGACTAAAATGCGAGAGCAAGGGTAACATAGCAAAGAAAAGCCATACAAGAAATTTGGAAATATATAACCCTTTATAAATAGGATTGGGACTGAATATAAGGAAACTGATAGTTGAGGGAGTGTAAAAGTCATTATAAGCCAAGTAATGGTACTTACACATTTTCAGCAGTTGCAGGACAGAAAAGAATGGCATAATCATAAGCCTTGCAAGTGAAAGTGCTGGTACCATCGTCAAGAGCATAACTGTAAGCACTTGGACACGCTCTCTTGAAAACGGTCGAATTAAAAGACGGTTTACATGTTGTAGGGTTTGCAAATTCCCCACTGCAGCAATACTGGCCTAACCCGAATGCTTCACAAGCTTTCCTACAGGCAATCACTCCTTCCCGCATCCCGTTCAAGCTCACCACCTGAAGCTCTTTCGGACAACCTGTTGGGACAAACCAAAGAAATATTGGTCACTTCACTGTTCCTAGTAAGTTTTTATCTACTTTGTTGCTAAAACTGAACTCACTTCCAAAATGAGTGTACTTTTTTGAAATAGTAGTTTCTGAAATGTGTAGTGGCCTTTTTGTTAAAAGAAGTCCATAACTAATCTGAAGGATTATTTACAAAATTTTCAACAATGCATAGTTGTAGGAAGATTTAACATTTCATTTCGAAGTGGAGAGAATATTTCGTAAAAGAAAAAAATGAGAAACTTACCCATGTTGATATCAGATGCGCAGCCAGTGGCGTTACAGGCGCCATACACTCCTCTCGGCGCAGCAATCATCGGCAAGTTGTAGCCATCCACGATGCTAACATCGTAGAAATCTTTATCATTGCCTTGTCCGAGAGTCACCTCAAACAGAGAAGCAGGCGGGGTGGCACCAAGGCCATTACATTCCAACCTCCCACCACAATCCCCCGTCTGACACGTCCCATTCCCCGCCTCATCAAACGTGCATCCCGTCCTCGCCCATATCCTTCCCGACCACCCCGGGGAAGATGGAACCCTGACACTCAATCCCGGGTCCAATCTGAATCCAGTTGTGGGTAGAGGAGGTGTTCCTGCACCTGCAAGTGTTCCGGGCCATATGGTTTGTGGACAGTTGTTGGTTATGGTGAAAGTAGCGAAAGAGATGGATAACAGCGAGAAGGAAATGGAAACGAGCAAGAAGCTGTTCTTCGGCGCTGCCATTGCTGGGATTGAGGTACGTTTGTTTGATTAGTTTCCGATGAATATTGGTTTGATTTACATATGCATGATTTGAATGCCATTGGAGAGAAAAAGGAATGCTAAATTGGTGATCTCTGATCAGCCGGAAGATGATACTTTTGGGTTTAGCATTTCTTTTTGTCTTGGATGGTTTTATCAAGAAGCTATTCCTTGCTTTAGAGGAAGCAATGAAACCTATATCAGAAGATAAATATTTTGGATCTCTTCGAGAGAAAGAAGAGAATCGTGATAAGTTATTCTATAAAGGTTTTAAGATTAATCGAGTTTTTGGGTCAGTTAGTTCTCTCGTTAGAGTAAATGAACAATTTAAGAAAAAATATTGTTATATATATTAAAAAAACTTCATTGGATCTTGTGATCTACCTATCTAAGATAAGGTGGTCCTAAAGTTTGATGAAAGTAACATAAGATTCCTTTAAAAGAAAGACACAAGACAACCCAAGAGAGACAATTCTTTGGTGCAAAAAACCTAAAAGAGGAACTTGCTTTTACGAGGAAAATAAAATCTCAGCCGACCTAAGAGTTAATGATTGAGACTCCGCTAAATCAGTGAGAGTCCCCATCTACTCAGTTTTTTTGGCTTTGTTGACTTGCCCCTGTTAATAGATCGATTTGTTCTCTTTCCAAATTCAAATCCTACTTGAATATATAAAAATTACAATCCATCTCAATTTGATCGGTTCGGTTCTAAAACGATTCAAGATCATGATAAAAGCCAATAATACCATGTTTCCCACCAATTGCATGGCTCAACTGGTGAATAGTTGTTCCAAACTAACGTGAAGTCTCAAGTTCGAATCTTAGGTAATGCAACTGCAGTACCTGTGGCATATGCCACATTATTTGACACGTCATCGCTTAAATATTTGATGTGCCAAAGTGTCTCAAGTTTAATACTTGACGCATCATTTTATACGTCATTTAGGACGAATAGCATTACACCCTCTTATATTCTATGCCTATTGGCCTAAGTTTCCCTATCCAGAAAGACCAAAGATAAATTTAGATGCTCTAAATACATCCACATATAGATCCTATGCATGTCATAGGATCAAGTGAATAAACAGACATGTCCTTAAAAACAATGTTACAAACTTGCAACATGCAAGATGTGACAACATCTGATTCTGATAGGCATTAAAAAATCAGAATATAAGTTTACAAGTAGTCAATATAGATACATAAAACAAAAAAGTAATAACAAGAGTTGCTTGCTTCTATAAATTTCTTCTCAATAAAGACTGCTCATACATAAATGCATATACAGAAAAAAGAATCCAAAATCTAGTTAATGAATAAAACTCGGCCAAGCCAATAAGAGTACGACAACTCATTAAATTATTGTACATACCCACCCGGGACCCTAATAAAACGCCATATCCAACTGATTTTAAGATCGACTAGATCTCAACCATTAACTCTATTGAGCCTAGGCCACAAACTTTGGCTTAGAATTATGATTCTCCTTTTAGCCAAGCTGCTCTTAAAGCGCCTTGGATTTGCCCGACGCAGACGAGTCAGGCTGAAGATTGGTTTTACTATAGGTTTCAAATACGGACCATTTTTAGGACCACTCTTCTCTAGTAAGATCAGGTGCTTCAAAGAGCCATGTTGGCTTCATTAAGATGTTCTTTGCATGATGAGGCTACAACAACAGGTGCTTAGGAGCTTTGAGGAGTCGAGTAGGCTTCATTAAGATGTTCTTTGCATGCTAAGGCTACAGCAACAGCAACAAGCAACCTAATCCCGAGGCTTAAGAGTAGAGTAATAGCATGAGCTTTACTTCATTTATGACCATCCCACAACCCTGAAAAGTTCCGACCATTAGGAGTTTATGATCCAATTTGCACCAGTAAAGTTTGTGACATTAGGAACTAAGGTAGCAGTTAAGATTAAAATCATAAACCAAACATGAACAGTGAGAATCTTAATCCCATTCTTGATTCTCATTCATAGAACAAAAGTTCTAATCCAACACTACTTAAAAGTTATCCCCTAAGAATTTCTCTTGCATACCTTAAAGCCGTGATGGTACATTTCTGTCACGGTGTCTGCTATCTCCACAACCCGAGTGTTGAAATATCAGCACTGACTTTATTGTTGCACCTTTCTTCTCCATTGCTGGAAAGAACAAAATTACCTACACGAGAAAATGAGATAGTGTATCAGAAACTCATTTATTATTCGGGTAACTTATAAAACCAATAAAATAATTATTCAATATTAGAACAATCATGAATAAAACTCTCCCGAATGGCAAATGCTTGAATCCCTGCAAAATCAACATTTACTTCAGGATCCCATATGAAAGTGTCCCAATGAAAAGAAAAAGTAATAAACAATGATGCAAACAACGAAGAGAAATAAAATCCAAACCATTCCTCTTCAAACCTGCAAAAAGCAAGATGCAGAAGATAATAACCTAAAAACGTATTGGAAAAACCTGTGCTACATTCGTCAACGGCAGAAACAAAAACCTATGAATAATCAAGAAATGAATATTCAGAAGGAAATTACAAGAATAATACACCAATCAAACAAAATTACAATACAAGTCTTGCAGAATCCCTGATGACACCCTGTCGCTACCCACATAACAGATAAGAAAGAAACAGAAAATTCAAGTTCCGAACAAAAACGATAGGAATAAGCTAACATCTCCTATATTAGATAGTTAAGATTATGGAAGAGCGAATAGCATTGAAGGGATTAGAAATATATGGTTCCTACAGATAGGCGGGATGCATAGCATCCACGAATAAAGGATTGTGCTCATATCGTCTCATGGAAGAAGAAAAGGAAAAAAATTGCCAAAGAAACATGTTAAACATAAGATACGAGTTTTCCGGTTATAATATATATCTATCTATCTAGCTCATATCCATGCTGTCTCCAACTTGGCTGCAGATTGGACTGACAACAGAGAAAGATCTCTCAAAAGGAGAAGGATGAAACTTGGCATCCCGTCTGCGCTTAAAGCCACAACTATCGGGCGGGGAACTCTCTGCATCGAGCTTCCTCCGGACCCCTTTCACAGCCTGCTCCTCTGCCGAGGTAAGAGGGAAGATCTTCCCGCTCGCACGGCACAGGGAGCTATGGTTATCATACAGAATCCTCTGGTTACAATTTTTGTCGCAAATGTGAGTGAGACCAGTTAGTTTGCAGCGGTACATATTAGCACACACATGCTCATTCTCGCATTTCCAGTCACATTTGTGAACAGAATTTGGCCCTTCTCGGCCCATAAAACTTGACAGAAAAATAACATTTGCTGGTGCTGCAGCAACCTTGGATTGTCCATATACCTCCATTGCTTCCGTGAATTGGGCAGCTTGCAAAGATCCTCACGATGGATTCAACAATCAGTACCGGTGTCTGCAGATCCCACAACATAATAAACGGTCAATCCCGTGATGATACCGAGGTAACCTCCATCCCAATTTACTTTTTCTTGCCACTTCAATTTTGCAATTGTGTTTGTCTATTCTTTCTCATTTTTCAAAACAAACTTGGTAGCAGTTTCACATTCTGTACTAAATCTGCACATTTTTGTACTAAAATCCCGAAATCCGACCACAATCCTTACGGATCGGGTTTGAATTAAGACTTATCAAACCGTACCCAAAACCCGAATTGTTCAGCTCTACTCTAACCCAACAATAATTAACAAGAATCTACTTTAAATTTCTAGAGAACAAAAACAAATTTAAAAACAATTACTTTACCCCAAAACCAAAACACACACTATTTGATGGGAAAAAAATCAGCCTACACAGCCTACAAGAAAACAGATCTGAAAATAGAAACCCCCAACAAAATGTTCCCAAAGTAGAGAAATTACCACAAAATGACAACATGTTCCCAAAATTGGAACTTGAAGCTCCAAAAGGACAGAACAAATAATTAATTGAAATTAACATAAACAAAGCAAAAACAATAATACCAGAAAAATTAAATTAATTTAAAAAAAAAAAAACCAAACTAACCTGTTTCTCTTTCTCCTCCGAACAGCGAAGCAAATCACTCGAAACCCTAAAAAAAAAAAATCAAAACCTAAACTGTCTCTCTGTTTCTCACACTCACCGCACAGAACAGAACAAAACCTAGAAAACTACAGAGAAGCTAATGGCGATTGGCAAGAACAGAAATGGCGGAGAAGGATAGGTATTTATAGAATTAAAGAGTGGTTGTGGGGGTTGACGAAGAAGAAAGTGAAATTGAAATGAAATGCGAGTGAAATTTGGGGGAAATTGGAAATGGGGCCTAGGGTTAGTGATGTGTTTTTTTTTTGTCTGGTAGCTCCACAGCTTCGTTGAAAAGCTATGGATATAATATGTATGGAGACGGAAATGGCAGTTTCTGCTGTTATCTTTCCATCACGTGTCTCAACGGTCACTCTCTCTCTCTCTCTCCTAACAAAAACTCCAATTTGGTGTTAAGCTTTTCGGGTCGGGGTTGGGCTCTGGCTCGACTTGAGTGTTAACTGACAATTTAGATTCGAACTGAACCTGTGAACGTTTTGGATTTGACTCGAATTTTTAACTTATTTCAAAGTAGAAGTTTCATCATATATTGTCAATCATAGGAAGAGGGGCTGAGAGCTATCACAAGATAAGATTCAAATGATCAAATCTAACACATAATAGGCTAATCTAACGCGAGAATGAGCCACTCGAATCGTATATTGGACACATTGGTCAAATTAGCACATTTTACACTACATTCAAAATCTCCACCGAACAAATTCAATCTAAAATTTGAAATGACAGTTTTGTTTGAGAGGGCTTAACTCAAACCCAACTTGAAATAATTATATCAACGAGTTCATGCTAAATTTGTTCTATCCGATCTTCAGTTTATTCGAGTTAAATATGAGTTTAAATATAAATATTCGTGGATAATTTCATTTCATCGGCTAATTTAGTTCAAACACGAAAATTGAACAACTTAATTAATCTTTTTTTTTTTCCGGTGTAAAATATGAGTTTCCTGAGCATGCTCGCACCATGGCGATAGACACCTTTAA
>JAYMTG010000472.1:0-12157 GCA_036897565.1 Pelargonium exstipulatum
CACAAAACCTCCCCCATCGTGGGCCGGTTCTTCCCCTCGTCAGCAAGACATTTTTCAGCTATCTCCGCGAACTTGTTTAGAGACTCGGCAGAATAGTTTCCTTTGAGATGCGGGTCCACAATGGTTTCAAGTGATCTTTGTCGCTGCCACCTCATTGCCCATTCCGCCAGGTTGATCTGATCTCGTGGCAAGGTCGGGTTTATAACAGCTCGTGCACAAATAACTTCGAACAACACAACTCCAAAAGAGTAAACGTCAGATTTCTCCGTCAACTGCTGTCTTCGGTAATATTCAGGGTCAAGATATCCAAAGCTTCCTTTTACTGCTGTACTAACGTGTGTATGTTCCAAAGAGGGACCATCTTTTGAAAGCCCAAAGTCGGACATTTTTGCGACAAAATTCTCGTCTAACAATATGTTGGTAGTCTTAACATCCCTGTGAATTATCCCCCGTTCTGCTCCTGTATGGAGATAATGAAGACCACGTGCTGCACCTATGCATGCTTCTAATCGCTGCTTCCAAGTCAATGGCGGTAGATCACTCCCGAAGAGATGACTTCTAAGAGTCCCATTTGCCATGTACTCGTAAACCAGGATCATCTCATTCTGTTCTTCACAGAACCCAATCAAGGAGACAAGATGCCTATGCCTGAGCTTTGAAAGCATCTCGATTTCTGTCTCGAATTCAGCCAGCCCTTGTTCAGATTGTGGGTTGGCTCGCTTAATCGCACCTAGGGTGTCATCCTCTATCTTCCCTTTATACACCTTCCCAAAGCCTCCTACTCCAATGACTAAACTTTCATCAAAATTATTTGTAGCTGCACGAATCTCTGCTAATGTAAACCGCTTGCCAACTCTGTTAGAGGCCATAGATCCATTCAGATTCACCATTCCAGCAGCTCCCTTGGCGTTAGCAGTGCTATTTACCAAGGCCCCGTGCAAAAATAATGGTCGCCATCCAGGAGCATTGTTTTTGGTATCACTTGATTGCTTTCCCCGGGTTTTGCATAAACAGAAGAAAAGAGTAAACACAATTCCCAGAATGACAATAGTAGCAATACCTGCTCCGATTCCAACCCACATAATCCAAGGTTTCGAGTTGCCAGCGGATCCAGCTGCGCTGAATCTGTCTGCATGAGCGAGATTCCCATTCCGGCTCAGCTTGAAAATCTCCAGCCCATTCAAGAGGGCATCGGTTCCTGAGGAACCAGTTGCTGTTTCGGGACCCAATTGAATCCAAAGTGTGTTGACTTTCGATGAAACTGCATCAAAGTAATCCTGATGATAAGCTCTGTTCATCCCTCCCGCTCGCACAAAAACATCAAAGTTATCAACTGCTGTCCTGTTGTTTATGTAGATTCTGAAAGTCCTCTGGTTTGGCTTTTCATAAACCAGCTCACAGAAATGTAATCGGACTAAATAATCAAAATCAGGATCCACTTCAAACTTCCACGACATATTGAATCTTTTCTCCGAGACTTCAGAATTGGACATTGTTCTTGCAGTTTCATACACAAGAAGAGGAGCCATCGAGGAATCATTCATGGAAGCATATGTAATGTTAGAACTGTTGCTGATATCTGCACCTGCATTTGCTGTGATCATGTAGCTGGAATCAACCTCCCACGTTCTCCAAAACTCTGAATCCTGTCTCGGTTTTATCTCCAGACCACCCACATTCAATCTGTACATAGTCTCAATACCCCGCCCGCTCACATTCACAGAAGTACTTGCACCACCCACTTTATTAACCGGGTCAGCAAAAAGTTTATCTACCATCGGGATAATCTCTATTGCATTAATGAACCCAAACGACCCCTTACTGGGGACGAACTCAATCACAAGCACATCCAAATTGATAGAAAGAAAATACTCTTTAATTAAAGAGGATGAACTTGAATTGCTTCCTGAGTTCTCCAAGAGCATATTCCGATGCATAACCTCACCCGGGACATTACATTCCGCAAGCAACTTCAGACCATTTGCCATAACATCAAACGAAGATTCATTGACATTGTAACTCCGGAAAGAGACTGGGTAGAAAATGAGCCGGAGAATATGGCTCCCCTGATTGACCTTGACAGTGTAATTCAATCTATCAGTGAAAAACCGAGCTGTCGTGTAAAGTGGAGCAAGACTCGAATCATCACTAAGTGAGGCGTTGGAGGCAGTGATGCCAGGAGAGCTCATGGTGACATTGCTATTAGGAGCCAAATCACCAATCCATCTCCTACCATCCACCTCTAGGCTTGAATTGGTGCCACAGTTTATCAGAAAAGGTTTCAACTGAGCTTCTCCAGCTTGAAAAAACACAGAAAAAACCAACACAAATAGCAGCAGACCCAAAACCTTCCCTAGGACCTTATCCATCACCAACATTACATCAACAGAAATGAAAATCCTCAAATCCCAAACAAAAACAGCCACAAACACTTCAATACTCACAGAAAAAGCAAAAGACCACCAAACTCTTCAATCACACAAATATCCCATCTCAAGAAACCTAATTTCTGTTCTCCAAGCAGCTCCAAGACAAAGCTCACAAAACAGTACACAGATTTCAAGCTGTCAACATTCTAGCACAAACCCACCAAGCAACCCCATGTGGGTATTTCAAAAAAATTCTCTTTTCAGCTCAGAACCACAAAATGCTAAGAACAAATTAGGATGGTCATGGAAAACACACCTGCAACTCTTTCTTGAACCCACCAGTCTCCACAGTGAACAGAATCAAACCCAAAATCAATCACCAGATCTGAAAACCACAACACTCTAAAAAAAATCACAATTTTGATGAGAAAAAGAAGATTTGGGTACCCAGTGAAGAGTGAAAATCAAGAAACAAGAATGCAAGAAGAATGGGGATGATGTTTCTGAAATGGGATTAAGAGAACATGGGGTGTTTGTTGGAAACAGATTGGGAAAAAAGATAAATTGGGTATGGCTTTGTTTGTATCTTTACTAAAGAGCCAAGAATCTGACACCATTAAAGTGTGTACTTTATTAGAATTTTATGCAACTGCTCTGTAAACAGGTCTGTTCTGTGGTATTTTTTAATTTATAAAAAATAAAAAAAATTAAAGCAATCCAAGTTTTATACTACATTTTGATGAAAGTGAAGGGGAAGGTGATGGGATGGGCCTCCATCCATTATTTCATCTGTGAGGTGGTGGGTGGGTCACATGCTTCTGTCTCTGGAAGATGACTTATTTTATTGTTGAAATTACCAGATTGGCCCTAACCGCAAATTATTATAAAAGCTGTATCTTGTCGTTTTGTCCGTACCAAGAGTGAAAGATCCTGTGAGATAGTCCTCATCAGCTCATCCCATGTCTACTCTTTCTACACCTAATTCTTTCAAGCTTTTGAACTTGCTTTGGTCTACATTATGGCATGAAAGTTTGATTTATCATGGTGGACGGGGGGATTTCGTAAAGGAACGTATTAAACGAACTTGAACGACATTAACGATTTTAGACTATGAGGCAACTCTGACCGGTTAAAAATGAGTCAAATGAAATATCAGAACTCAGAATATCGGACTTGGTCAATGTAACATTTTTTTATTAGGAATTCAGACCCCTAAATATATGCCAGTTGACTTTGGAACCTATTCCGCTGAGTTCACATGGTCATTTCCTGTATCAGGTTAACCTTAGCTCACTGTAAAACGTAACTTGAAAAATAGATTTCATGTGTCAAAATTTTCAAAATTCAAACCTCAATCGACTTTGAGATTTGTTCCATTGTACTTCAAACTGTTATTTCTTCTCTTTCATTTTCTTCAACTTCCTCAACCACTAGTCCAAGTCAACTTCTAAGGTATATTTATTCATGTTACATTCACGCGAAAAACGCAACGGGTACATTAAGTCAACGACAACTACCATTTTAGCCTCAAAATCTAAACCTTAATCATCTTCCTGAATCATTATAAATTCAAGAAATAAACTGATAGACTTCATATAAATTTGAAAACCCAATACCTCTGTAGTTTCTTTAACCATATTTGTTAGTAAAAATGGATGGTAAGTAACTTGAAACTGAATCCTATATTGACTGCACTGAGGTAAACGATATACATTTTGGGGAGAGTATATATATATGTTTGAACAGAAAATAATAAAACTTAAAGAACTACCTCCTAATGCCAAGAAAGAGTCGAGTTGTGGTTCAAATCACGGGAGACAATTCTATACCAAAAGGACCAAGCTACCGAGGCCATGCCAAAATCGTTGCATCAGTGACATCTCTCCTGTTTTCACATTTGTACAAGCTAGCAACCGAAATCCAAGAGACCGCTTAAATAGGCACATCTCGCCAGTGTATCTCTACTGTTGTTGTATTAACAAAGACAACGGACTGCTTGGGACGGCTCCTCCCCAATGGTGAAAGCAATATGCATCTGTTCAACAAAAAGTACAATAAAGATCAACACCCGGCCGATCACTACTGGATACACCATCCATAGTGATTTTACAAAGCATTAACTGAGCAAGTTTAGTTATATTTAATTTACCTTGTCAACGAGCAGATCAAACTGACTTTGTAGATTCTCCGCTTAGCTCTCTTTTAACCAACTTCAGGATTTCCATTATCTGAACCCCAAGCAAATGAAAGATATTTGATAAATAGAAAGAAAGTTTTAGCACGACAGTATTATCCACAGAATAAAATTACATATAATAATGTAAATTTCACATGTTGCCTAATTGTGCCGTGATGAGTGGAATTAGGTGAACCTTGTCGCTCAAACTGTTTCTAATGAAGTTTTTTTAGCACAAATCATAAACTAAAGCTTTGAATTTCTAGCAACTATCAAGCTATGAGAACAAATGTACAGTGGCACATAGAAATCGCTAAGCAAAATTACATAAGATTTAGAGCTCTGATTTCACTTCCTATTTCACCTGGCTCATTGGGGAAAACTCAGAATGCTTAGGGACATTCATGTTGGAGAACAATTTAGTTTCAGACAGTGAAGCCATTTTGGACTAAGTAAGACCCCGTTGTAGTTTCAGTATATTTTGTCTTCTACACAGCTGACATAAAAAGATACTAGCTGTAAATGTAGGCAGTGCTAAGTGGGCTATTGATTAATGATTATAGGGTTGCAAAAGGTTAGGCATAACGTATTTTACTTTTTCTTTCTCTTTCGAACATTTGGTAAACAAACTATTCCCAACTTTACTCGTCAAATTAATAAACTAACTATTACCAATTTTCCTCATACTATTAATATCTTTTAACATACATTTACCACCCTTAAAAAAAACATACATTTACTAGGAAATGCTATAACTTGAAAAATCTGATGTGATCTAATAACATTAACTTCTATCTTACCAACATTACATTTAACAGGTTCCATGAATGACGAGACTGGATTGTACGCTAAATCTTCCTAATTTGAAAATTCGGTCAAGAAATCATACTAACTCTGAAGTAATACCAGTTCGAATAACAGAAACACTAGAATTTTTAAGTAGTCACCCAAGATCTCACTCCCAACTGAACCATAGAGTTGTTTTGCCATCACAGTATATTTTCTAGATAATGTACACTCATCAAGAAAACACACGCAAATTGTGGGCCTACATACTAGAGCACATACCATCACAATTCACAAATATAATCAAAGAAAGAAGGCAAAACATCTTACCCCAGGATAATGTTTCAGTACTGGTGAATAATGATCAAGTGCGATATATATTTTCTCAAGAAGGCTTAAAAGAACATCAACTTCATCACCCAGAAGATCAACCTGAAATTCAAGAATAAAATCCAGTGAGTGAATAGTTATTACTTGATTAGTAAGAAAAATCAAATCTACCAAAACACACAAATCTACCAAAACTCGCAAATAGAAAACATATAACAAAATTCAACTCTAATTACATAAAACTTATGGCCATGCAATTAATGATTCTCAATTATGCACTGTGTGTTTATATTTTATGAATCACATATGCAAAGTTGCTAACTAAATGTCTAAACAATTAATGATTCCCAATGGTATATTATGCGCTCATTTTACATTAACAATATATGTGACCTAAACATCTTACAAGATCACAAATCAATTATATTAATCATATATGCAAACTAAATGTCTTAACAATTAATTATTCCCAATGGTATATTATGCGTTCTTTTTACCTTAACAACATATGTGAGCTAAACGGCTTAGAAGATCATAAATGAATTCATTTCTCGAAAAATGACAACACATCCCCAGATGTGCACCTTTTTTTCTCTACTAATTTCATGTTTCTTTCGTCATGCAAAAATCATGTCATATAAGGAGAATTAATAAATGCAACGACATCTACTAGGTTGTTATATATTACGCTACTGCTAAATTCCATTAAAGGGATGCTTCAAGAAAGGTAAATGATATCAATGAATTACTCCCCCACAGAAATCTTGAGGGAAGTTAGGAGCAATGCTCGATATTTTCTTGAAGTTTTAGGCCTTAAATTTTCCCCCAATAAATTATCCCCATAAAGAAAGGGGCACTCTTTTCGAGTTGATTCTTTATCAAACTAATTCAAAACTGTTTACCATTAGTTTATTAGTAGAGTGTGAGTGGTGGATCAATTGATCAAGACAGGTGCAAGGTACAATAGTTTAAAATATTAGATGACAACTTGTATTGTTGTTTTGCTGCACCAATTGAGAAGAGAAAGTCTATTTTAAATATTTTAAAATAAAATATCATAAAAAAACTTTTTCTGCAATCTGCACTCGACACTTTTCTACCATAATCACAACTATTTAGCGACTTTATATTAAATTAAAGGAGTATTATCAATATAATAAATTTATTCTTTAACAGGGTCAAATTGAAAGCTTCCACAATTTTAGGTATTATTCTGAACTAAAATCTTTAGAGTTTCCATATAAGAGACCTCACATTATGATGCAGGTTCATATCAAGATATCATAGTTTCCAAGGAAACTTATTTCTCCACGTGTCTTGAGGAAAAATACTTTTTGAGTTCTTCCTTTTACAGATGGTAAATTAATAATTATTTCATCATCCAGATTAGTCAAGATAGATGCCAATGATGTAGTGTTAGTCTTTAATTCAAGGTTTAGCGGTATAGCCATTGATCTCTTGGTCCAAAAACAAGAGACATAAAAAAAGGATTAGCTATCAACTACCATGTAATTCATGGTGTAAAGCTTAAGAAACAAGCAACAATTTTGTTTCCCAACAAAAAATGCCTGGTATCTTTTCACCATTTAAAAGTCAAAAGGCTTAAACGAGTGTACATGTTTTGTAAGGATATGCTCATTATATACTATATGTACAGGTTTTCATATTTGTTTTATTTTAATGATCATATCCAGTAAAACATATCACACAATAATCCTCCTAGGAAGCTTTATCTTCCCCAAACAGAACCAACATACACAAGCCATGCCAGACATAATACTCGATCTTTACGCGTAACTTCGTAGAAGCAGAAAATGTACAATAGTCCATAACCTCCAGTTTAAATGTATTAATGCATACCTCTGCTTCAGCCTTTTGAAGGTCAGAACACCTCCTATCAAACTTTTCTTTATACGCCAACCCTGTACTTTTTACTAAATTAGCCTTTTGTACTACATCATTCAATTGATAGCTCATACTTTCCAACCTGAAAATAAAGCATGAAAATGTTTATCGTTTTCAAATAAAAAATGCATTTCAAATTTCACAAGTTAATCTAGGGAAAAAAAAGGAAACAGATACCGACCCAATTAAAAACTAGACTCGTAATCGCACCAAGTAGAAATGCTGGACAAAGGATCCCTTTCAAAATGCAAGATTTCTAAAGAACTAGAGCTTTCTTAATCATTTAATCCTAACAAAGTTGCAGATTACTAATGCTGGTGCAGCTTAAGCTTGTTGGATAGCTGTGCTCGTAAGCCTTTCACAACTATAATCTTTATAGCAATCATATAGCTTCCAAAAATAGTAGACAACTGAGAACTGAAAAGAAATCTGAATGTGTAGTAAATCATTTATTAACTGCTATAAAAGAAGAACAAGATAAAACTCCCTCTGCTTAAAATAATAATCCAAACTTCAATTATTTTTTGTCACATGGTAAACATCATAGGTTAAAAAGTCAAAGATAGAAAGTTGAAGTTTAAATGGAATATTTTAGGTATACAATGAGTCGTATAATTAAGGCTCATTTTGTTTGTATATCTAAACTGTAGATTGGATATAAGTCATATATCTGCCCACCGAAAAAATTGAACTATTTTTTGGGTTAAAAGATCCATGCACCTGCAGATTTTGAAAGTCATCAAACATGCAGATATCTCTTTAGGCCTATCTTTTCCCAATCTATTTTCTACTTATTTTTCGAATGTACCCTAGGTCTCCCTCATAGGGCAGGCACCTACACCCACTACAAATCACAGATTCAACCCACAACATCCCATAAGGTTTATTCCAGCATTATTAGTCAAAAACAGAATCAATAGCAACCATGGCATTTCTTAATAGGGTAATATAGATTCATAAATGGAAACAATGAAAGATATGGCATATGAATATGTACCTCAAACTATTCTTGTTTATATCTTCTGTAACTCTACATTCGAAATCAGCATGTAGCTTTGATAATCTTTGTATAAGAACAGTTATCGATTCCACTTGCTTCTTGTGTAAGTTGTATTCCCTTTCTTTTACTTCGACAAGTGACAGAGCATTCTCCTCTTTCTGTAATTCAATTTGTTCTATCTTCTGATGTAACTGGCCAATCTCCATTTTCTGTAATTCTATTTGTTCCCATGCCTTCGCCAACTCACGCTTCATAACATCTAATTCCTTACTCCCCTCGGAAATTACTATCTGCTGCTGACTAGCTTGCTCCCTTAAATTGTTAAGCTCTTGCAAAGCAAGTTCAAATTGCTCATTTACTTTTCCTAATCCCGCTTCTGCTTCCAGCACAAACTTCTCCTTTTCTCCCAACGAAGCAGCAAGCAGGTATATCTCTTGATCCTTCTCTGCAATCTCCAACCTTAATGCCTTTTCCGTTTCCAATGAATGCATTTCCAGAGAAAGCCGAATCTTGTTCTCCTCAGTATATCTAATGTCTAACATACTGAACTTTTCACTGGCTTCCTTTAAGGCTTGTACGAGCATAACTTCAAGCAGCCCTTGCATGATAATGAATTCCATGTCTGCATCTGCAGTTCCGTTCTTGATGGCAGGCTCAGCATTTTGAGCAGCTTGCATAAATATAACTTGATAAATTTCTCGCATGATACGAGATTCCATCTCTGACTCTTCCGCAATGCATCTGATCTGGCATGTCGCTTCTCTAAGAAGACAGCTATATACCTCTTCACATATAGAAGTTTGTATAAGGGCATCTTCTATGTCACACTTAAGATCTCCTACCAATTTAACCAACTTCTCCTCAGCTAGAAAGTTCTCTGAAATTTTTTCTTTAGCATCAAAAACTTGTGAAGAGAGGCTCTTGACTTCCCTCTCCTTATCTGAAAGCAAGTTTCTGAGCTGGTTATTCTCCAACACAAGGGCGTCAACACTTTCCTTCAAACAGATAAGACTCTCACCATCTTTACCGAGTGTGGTTAACTTCTCACGTTCCACAAGAATGTCATCCAACTTTGAAATGAGTTCTGGGATTTTTTTTCTCAACATATCAAATTCCTTGTCCTTCCTTGGTGCCAACGAAGACCCCTTTACTTTCAAGTACTCCCGCCTGAGACTGAAGTATTTATCAGTTATCATTTCCTCTCTAGACTCAAAGCTTCTCTTCATTTTAGTCATCTCCGTCTTAAAATAGTTTACCAGTTCATCCTTTTTCATGTGCTTCAGTTGTGCTGCATCCAAACTTTCTGGTGTTATTGACTCCTCAAGTTTACCATTTCCATCCCAAAGGGAAGTAGGATCCCCTGAAACACTGCGGTGGAAATTATCAGTCCACTTATTATGGTTCCAATCTTCCACAATCTCAAAGGACCCATGCGGAGTTAGTTGCCCAATCTCGTGAGCAGAAAATGATTGAGAGATGGCATCCAGTTCTTGGCGTAAATTTGATATCTCTTTTATCTTTTCCTTCCACTTTGCAATTCCGCTACTATAGAGAGAGGCATTTTTATCCCACAGCCTTTCTTCAAGCTCTTTCTGGACACTGTGGAGACACTCTTTTATCACTGTATATTCAATTTCTCCTCTAAAATCATGCTCGAACTGCCACTCATATGATGTTTTGGACATGTATCCTATCTCGCCAACTTGCTTGTACACAGTATCCAGAGTAGTTTTTAAGGAATCAAGTGTTTCATCCACATCCATCCAATTTTTAGAAACCTTCTCTAGTAGAATACCACTCAAACCCACAGAACCCGAACTCATCTTCCTACTAGCACCACACTCTTTGATCTTACCAATTTCTTTCCGGAGCTTTTTAAATTGCTCTCCTGCTACATTTCTGAGGGAACTCAAAGATTTTGCCAATTTATTCTGCTCGGGAAAAGCATCTGCACAGCTACAAGGCGCCCAAATTTCTGAACTATTTAACTTGTGCTGCACCTCTGGAGATCCTAAAAATCCATTTCCATCCAGACCCACTTGGTAAAGTTTCAATGTTTCCCTCAATCTCGCCACCTCCAATTCTTTCTGAGCAATTCTCTCTGCTGCCTCCTGTGTGACTGCATTCACCATCCCCTTGATGACAGAGTCACTCACCATCCTTGAAATAGTCAACCGGTCCGTGATATCTTCCATATAAGAGTCCAAATCCTCAAGGAGTACACCTTCAAGAGTCTCGTCCTCTTTGGAATTGTCACTAAGCACAAGTGACCCATCATTGCACAATTTGCCATTAGCTTCCATTACTCTCAAATTCTCAGCAATCATTTGATTCTCCATAGCCATCCCAAAGAGAACAACACAACCTCGGATCTCCAAACCTCAGAACCCCATTGCAATAGCTTGAACCCGTAAAAGACAGTGCACCAAATTCAGCAGACTGCCAAAAATACCCAGAATCATACTCAATAAACAAAGACCCACAAATCATACAACCCAGTAGCATTAACCAACTCATAATACAGGTTTGAAAACATAACAAAATTAAAGCTAATAAATGCAATATCAATAATTTCGACTCCATGAACGGTGGAAATAGAAAGCAAAAGTACTTCAACTAACAATACTAAGCTCAGCAGCAACAAATGAAACCAAAACTTCAATTTTTGCAATCTATCTCATCCAATTTTCACAGTGAGAGCTCAAAAAACTTACAGTGAAACCACAGGTAATGCTGATGATGAAGCTAAAGTGCAGCTCCTGATTTCCGGAGCTCAAAGAGGCGTTTTCAACGCTCCCAGACGACCGTTGAATTTCAAAAAGTGAGAGAAAATAAATTTCCTATTTTGTGGACGAAAGCTGTGTGGTAGTGATGACTCTGTCTCTGCGTCAAGGTTTGGTTTTTAGGGTTTTTTTAGTAGAAGACAGAGGAAAAGGGATTTGATGAGCGGGAGAGCAGTCGACGAATTAAATAACCCTAATCGGCGCTTTATTTACCGAACATGCCCTTTTTGACTCATATCTGTCTGGACTATTTGTTTTTTTCTTTTACCTAAAATAAATTAAGTAATAAATATGTGAGTGTGAGTGGCATTGTTTTATAGCCACAAAAATTGTGGTACACCACCAAATACTTATTTTGTTTCTACTAGCATGCTAAAAAATATCATATTATATATGAGCGGCAAGGAATCTCAGCCATTTATAAACTGGCTGAGACTCAGCCACTTACCCAAACACAATAAATGTTATGCAGTAAACATATCATCCTTCCATCTCTCTTCTAAAAAGAAAATATCATCTATTTTTCCTCTTTCTTATTACAAAACGAAACTGATAGACAATTCTTCTTAGTTGTACTGGGTTTGTGATATATGTTATTTGTGTGAATCTAACTTATTATATTAAGCACACAATCAGATTATAAATTCAAAAGATTTTTTTAACCAACCAAACCTGCATGTATATTTGTGAGTATTGATACTTTAACAGATCAAGTTTCCAGTCATAGCCAAATGTAAATTCAACCATTGTTTCTTCTTCTACTCTGCTCTCTACAAAGACCCATTACTATATCATTGATTGGGATTTC